>JAKIRT010000014.1:0-194251 GCA_022577695.1 Wickerhamiella spandovensis | reverse complement strand
CCCCTATCTGAGTCGATTCTATGTGAATCAACAGACAAAATGAAGACGGACTCATTCTGTAGGCACATAGTCCCGTGACTGCGGGATTAGGCTGCAAATCATAGAATATTCCATGAGTCAAATATTGTGAGTATCATCTTTTCAATGTAGGTGGTTTATCCCCGAGGTATGGCAAAGTCATCTTACTTGTAGTCGCGACGCTGCTAAGATCGGCGACTTTGAACGAGTATTTTCACAAACTGCCATGTGCCCAACTGGGAGGTGGATATAGTGCAGCCGAAATATGCCTCACCAACATGCAAGAGGTCCATCAATCATGAATGCAAGGAAAAGTCTGCCCGAGCTTGTGGTTCGCACAGCATTATTGTACCAGTCATGTTCATTGTTGGCCAGCTTTCTATTGTCTTTCTGGTATTGGCACTTAAGCGTGTGTCTGAAATAGCAAGTTGAAGATCTGCACAGAACCAATATGCTGCATTCTGTACAAGGAGTATCGTATTCTATGAACCTCCAGAGATTGAAACCCCTGTAAGTGAGCACGTTTTGTAACTTCTTTTGAGCTAGGCCGACCTCAACCACATGCCGTTTCAGTATGCAGACTCGGCGAGATCGACGAAGGTATTATACCTCATAGCACCAATAAAATTAAACGTAATAGTTCATGTCACAGGCACGTTTTTCTCAGCAAGGTAGTCGCCGGGAGTGCAGAGCCCCCAACAGTTAGTACAGGAGTGACAATAGCCTCGTGCCTATCCCCCTTCTCTTCGCAAAATAAATAGATAACCGCAGGTTATTGTGCGGGACATGTTGCTACTAAAGGTACAGCGAAAGAATGAGACTGCAATCACAAACTCATAGGATTATGCCGCTGCAAAGGCATGCACTTGCAGCATTCCTTGTCCCCATCAGTTGGCGATAAAATAGTCTGCGCGACAATAGTAGACGCGAATGCGGGGGGATATGTATTTGTATATGCCTCATTTTTGCCTATTAATAGGAAGACGCATTTAGACTGGAAATAGATCAATGCCCGGGCAGCATTCCACACGCAGCAGTGATCGAGATCATGATGTGATTGCATGCGTAATCTATTGCCCTAGTTTCTTCGGAATGTACCGTGAAGAATGTGATCGGCATGCGGGATTATTGAGCCGACGGAATAGTGCTAAAAGAGTGCTATGGTTCGCACGAGCCGCTCCATATAATACTCGCTAAGGATCCAAGTATTTTTCAGTATTTTTCGCTTGAGTTTGTTATTTTCGTAGAAAGGACTGCTATTAAGGAGGTGTAGAATAGTCATCTATCGACGCGTCGGAACGCGAGTATTTCCCTTTTTGGCTGGTCATATGGTTTGCTTCTGGGTTGTAGAATACGCTCCCCTTATAGAGGTGACAACAAGAATAACTGGATATATTTGCACTAAAGGTCTCATATATTGATGTATTAAGACTAAAAGTACTAAAGGTTATTCTAAATTGGTTTACATCAGGGCAGCAGCAACACCAGCAGCGATGGCAGCAACGCCAGCAGCGGCAGAACCGGCACCGTTCTTAGGAACGACAGCAGTGGAGGTGTGGCTCTGAACAGCAGAAGGAGCAACAGTGGTAGGCTTGGCGCTAGAAGGACTGGCGCTGGTAGGCTTGGTGACAGGGATAGTGCAGGGGCAGTTAGTGATAGTGATAGTAGTGGCAGAAGAAACAGTGTAGGTCTTGCTGTTGATGGTGAACGTAGTAGCACTGGGGCAGTAAGTGACAAAGTTAGAGGTGATCACAGTAGTGGTGACATCGCCGCCGTGAGGCTTAGAGCCAGTGGCGGTGCCGTTGGCATGGCCAGAAGTAGAGGCATGGCCAGAGGTGGTAGCATTGCCGTGAGCAGCAGAAGAAGCAGGGTGGGAAGTAGCGTTAGCTCCCTGGTTGGTGAAGGTCAGCACACCAGGCTCCAGGGGACCAACAACCGAAGAGGAAGAGGCAGGGTGAGTGGTGCTGGGGCCGACGAAGCTGGGCTGACCAGTGGCGGGCTCAGGAGGACCATCAGTGCTAGAGCTGGGGCCAACGAAGCTGGGCTGGCCAGTGGCAGGCTCAGGGGGACTAGCGATGCTGGAGTTGCTAACCTGAGCGAGGGCAACAGAAACGAATGTGGCAGCGGCAACAGAGGTGCTGAACTTCATAAAGAGGGGGTCTCTATCTATAGGGCAGGCGGCCCTATTTATACTGAATTCTAAACTATGCGTCCTGCATTGCAAGGATAGGGTTCGAAAAGAAAAATAGGGTACAGCATATGCAAGTTGCTGCATGCACAACAACAACAAACATCATTTAAGCTTCAAGAAGGTCTACAGCCCCCAATCATTTCACAGCCTGAACCTTTTCCAATTAAATCTTACTGTTCAAGGTCGAAATTGTCCATAAATAAGGTTCAATTCAGGTGCTAGGATCGACATCGGAATGGGCGCATGCGCGCTGATTTCCTCTTTGAGCGTAGCTTAGGGTAATACGGAGTACGCCGCACTACTCAATGCGCGTATATTGCTCAGCTTCCAGGACCCTCTCCGAGGATTGCACGATAAATACACGCGTGCAGCACGCCAAAGTGGTATATATATATATTAATTTTCTCTCGTACTATTCATAGATTGGCGACAACTACATTTCAGTTTACGTTTGGACGTCTGTGGAGAGCCAAAGAAAATAGATCTTACCCGGGCATAAGCAGGCTGCACGTGTGCAGCCTATTTATAGAGGCACCGGATTTGTAAATGTGAGTTAGTGATCAGCATCTGCAGGAAAGACGTCATCTATGATTACTAATCCTGCTGTTCTAGCTATGGTTGCACAGTCCCATCGGCTCCAATATCCCAATAACTCACTTTGCCCGCATCGAACAGGGTGCTAACAGGCGCAGTACGTATTTCTACTTTGTTCTAGGGTCCTTCCGGGAATGTTGTGTTCATCCGAGAGAAATTCTTGTGGCAGCGCGATCTAGACCGCACCCTTGCACCATGCATGCAGCATTACATATGTATCACGTGTATTCCACATTGGGCATGGGTTCTCTCCTTTCCCCAGCTTCCACACTCAACAAAAAGCACAAAACCATTACCCACAACCAGATTGAGTACCAGTAAACTATCCAAATTACACGTCGATATATCCTGTGGTACCCGCAATATTCTTATGGAGAAGAAATTAGAGGTAAACAGGGAGTCCGTGCATGCATATGACATAACTTATGCACGGTGACCAGCAAGGAGACAATTCTGATCTTGGCAACGGGGCCAACCTCTCGGAGAAATCGCCTAGTTGGGAAACCTTCGGCATGATGCTTCACAAATATAGAATAATAGTCAAGTTTGTTCGTCGTGGCATGCACGCGTAGAGACAGTCAGTTTTTGCAGTCCGTTTCTCGAGGGTATCTTCCAAAGCACCGAGTCAAGCCGCAGCGACAAAAATGTAGATGACGGACATTGCAGCAAATTTCTCTCAAGATCTGTGTAGATGGTAAACATTCAGTGAGTTTGAATTGAAGAGTGTCCGCGCTGGAGTTCTTTACCGTCGGATGCGGGCACAGGGCACAATCAAGGATGCTGTCGATGGTGCAATGATGAATGCTATGATTGATGCTATCAAGGATACAATCCCAGTATCGACGGGTAATTCCGACGCCTGGTCCCTAATCTGTCACATTCCGATAATTACCTTGAAAGAAAAAACATAAACAATACACACTACGGGCGATGCGGTCTCCAAGTGCGGGTGGTTTCCCGCAAACGGTGACGGCGAAGGAAAAGGCCATGATGAAACTACGAATGTGAAATAACTATGCATATGGTATGATTAGGCATTAATCTTAGAAGGTAGGAGGGTTCTGCTCATAACTAAGAGCGTCACCATATTGGTCGTCTGAGTTACGAGGAGAGCCATCCTTTTCAGGAACCCCTCCATCTCTAGCACCCTTCTTATCCTTATAATGAAGGCCATTAACGGGGATCTTGCCTCTGCCAAGAGCCCAGCCCGGGTGAAAGACACTCAAAGTTACTGAAGCGAGGAGAATCATCAGACCATCCAGCACCAGGAAGTAAGCCTCTTCCGTGATGAGATGGCCTCTCCAGCCTTCGGAAAGCTCAGCAATACGATAGACCGAACGGGCGTAAATAAACGTGATGGCAACCCAAAGTGACGGGACATAGTACTTGAACATAGGACGGTCTCGGATATGCTGCCACTGGGGGTTGTAATTAATCTTGTCGTCAGAGTAAATGCGATAGAGAACCCAAGCAAATAATAGAATAAAAGACGTCATCATGAAGACCTGGAAGGCAATACCACCAACCATGATCCATGCACCGGCATTGACCAGGTCTTTACCAGTCTGGTCGTCCGAATCGGCACCGGCCGCGGCAATGCCACCACCGGCAGCTTGCACCAGAATAGAAATGACATCGGCAACAATAAAAATAGCAGAATAGCTCATGGGTTTTAGCCACGAGTACTTCTCGCCGTAAAGCGTGATGATCTTGGCGATCTGATAGTAAATGCCGGCCATGTGGAATGCAGGCGCAATGATCAGAGAAGCCAGCTGCATTTTGTAGGCTTCGGCACTATCAAGATGGTAATACGAGCCGACACGACCCGCATAACCCAGAACCTCCAGTGCGGTAGCACAGAACCAAGTAATGGAAAACCACCACTGACGAAAGTATAGGCCCAGCACGACCTGGACTACTAGGACCACTCCAAACAGAATAAGGCCTGCCAGATTTGGCTGCAAAGACGGCAGGAATGCATAGAAAGAAGACTGGATTTCTTCAGGGGTGTAAGAAACCATCTATGCAAAATAAGATTGGAAGCAAATCTGGGGTGAGTTATGAAAAATCGCCTGGTATGTATTGCTTGGGAAGATCGGGATCTAACAGCCGCAACCCCCTACCCTTGAGGTTTCACAACCCTAGGCGCATTCAACGACCGTGCCGCATATAAACTTTGTTTGGAGGTATGAAGATCATCGCGCTTGTGTCGATCGCTAGATCAAGATGCATCGTATGTGCAGGGTATTAATTATTATTGCCCGTAAAAGTAACGCTTACTGATTTATCCAGCGTTCAGCTCGCAATTCGCTAAGCGAGAGATCCCCGATGATGAGGTAAAGCCTGCTCCTCGTGCCATATTTCGGCGCTTGGCAAGTGCTTTGAAATCGGGAATCCTGCAAACATGTCACGTAGGGCGGGGGTTTGTTCAGAGAGTCAACACAAAATGGCAAAAATACCCGGATAACTGGGGCATAAACCACCAAACTAGGTCTGAAATCAGACATTGACTTCTATAAATAGTTTCGAAATTAATTTCCAAGTACTCTAGGACCTTTGTCATATTTATTCCTGGTGGCGAACTCCTGATGCCAAGTCCCCAGCTAAGCCTCTTTAATACCCGATTCCCAGACCCTTTTCCCAAATCCCTAGCACCTTTTCCGAATAACAACACCCCCTTCTGGGACCCAAACACCCACTCCCCCCCACAGTGCCCCCCTTCCCAAACACCCCCTTACCCAAGACATTCCACCGCCATCTCAGAAAAAGCCGGGTAACTGTGACTAAAGTATCCCTCTCACAACTAGTAACTAGTTTTAGTGGCCACCAATTTTTGTTAATTCACAAACTCCACGCGCTCTCGCCACACAAAAATATGGATGCAGTTCAAGTTAGAGCAACTATGAAGGAGCTCGAAGGCACGTCCGATGTCGACCGCCTTCTGGAGCTCCTGAATACCCTCAATAAAGAGTTCAAGCCCAGCGAAAGCGTGCTCCGAGAGACAAAATTAGGTGTGGCGGTTAACCGGCTACGCACTCATAGCGATCCGCGGGTCGCCAATCTTGTAAAGCCTATGATTACTCGCTGGAAAGACCAGGTCTCCGCGCAGAAACAAGCCGCGGCAAGGAAAAACAAAGCCAAGACTGATCCTGCGCCTGCTAAGCCGGCAGCCAAGGCGGCCAACAACAATAGCACGGGCTCTAGCGCGCCCGCAAAAGCCGACGCCGGCAATTTCAAGGCCGAAAAGCCCCGCAACGCCAAGAATGACGGCGTCAAAACCGACGTTTACTCGGATAAAGTCCGCAACAGCTGTATTGAAGTCACCTATAATGCCCTGGCAACCGACTCAACGGCCCAGCCGGCCCGCATTCTCGAGGCCGCCAAGGGCGTAGAGGCCGCCGTGTATGCGTCCGAGCGGGGTACGACGCCTGCGTACCGCACAAAGATGCGGTCGTTGTTTATGAATCTCAAAGACCCCAAAAACCCCACTTTACGGGCCGGTGTTGTGTCTGGTGATATTTCCGGCGAACGGCTCCGCAACATGTCGCCGCAGGAACTGGCCAGCGCCGAGCTCAAAAAGGAGATCGAGCAGATCGAAAAGCAGAACCTGTTCAATGCCCAAGGCGCCAAAGAGCAGCGGGCCACCACCGACCGGTTCACGTGCGGCAAATGCAAGCAAAAGAAGGTCTCGTACTACCAGATGCAGACGCGGTCTGCCGACGAGCCCCTCACGACTTTCTGCACATGCGAGCACTGCGGCAATCGCTGGAAGTTCTCTTAGTTTTTTTTTCCCCCCCTGTCTCCTACTGAATAGCCTTTCGTCTCCCACTGGCATCTTCGTGGTCTCCTACTGATAACATAGTATAAATGCATAGAAATGGGACTCTCATAATCACATGTATCGACTCAAGTGTGGATTGGAGGTGCATGCGCAACTGCTATCCAAACACAAGCTGTTTTCAGCCACAAAAACAAGTTTCCAAGAAACACCAAATACTTTCGTTTCCTATTTCGATGCCGCTCTTCCCGGCACCCAGCCCATGCTCAATAAAAACTGCCTTCGCTTGGCTCTGACTTCGGCCGCTGCGCTCAATGCAGACGTCAAGCCAACTTTCTCCTTTGACAGAAAACACTACATGTATCCTGACCAGCCCACCGGCTACCAAATCACGCAGCAATTCCAGCCCTTTGCGGCAGATGGCTACTTGGATCTCAATCCCCGCGATTATGCCCATCCATCTAAACATCAGCCCACGCGGGTCAGAATAAAGCAGATCCAGATCGAGCAGGATACAGGCAAGACTATTTATGTGGACAACGAGAGCCACGTTGATCTGAACCGGGCAAACACGGGCCTGATCGAGCTGGTCACCGAGCCCGACATTCCCAGCCCAGAGGCAGCAGGAGTGTTTGTGAAGAAACTGCAGACGCTTCTGCGGCACCTGAAAGTTTGCTCGGGCGAAATGGAGAGCGGAGCCATGCGCGTTGACGTGAATGTCAGTGTCAACGGCGGGCCACGCTGCGAGATCAAGAACCTGTTTAGTCGGTCAGCGGTAATTGCGGCCATCAAGGCAGAGTTCCGCCGCCAGGTCGAGGAAATCAAGGCCGGAAACACGATAAGCTCTGAAACTCGCGGGTGGGACGGCAAAAATACTTGGAAGCTCCGAGGAAAAGAAGGAACAATCGACTATCGGTATATGCCGGACCCGGAGATCCCCGTTATGACTCTTAAACAGGGCACTATGGAAAAAGTACAAAAATCACTTCCCGTGCTTCCCGATGCCATCTTTGATGAA
Organism: Wickerhamiella spandovensis; assembly: GCA_022577695.1. NCBI lineage: Eukaryota > Fungi > Ascomycota > Dipodascomycetes > Dipodascales > Trichomonascaceae > Wickerhamiella > Wickerhamiella spandovensis. The sequence continues at coordinate 186,652 of JAKIRT010000014.1, read as the reverse complement.
CTCTTGACTAAATACCAGGTGCCCCTGGTAGATGCAAAGACTCTCATGGACCATGGCATGGCCCATGTTGACTTCTTCAAGCACGCCCACAAGGCCTTCCTGGCCGCAGGTGGTAACAAGCCCCAGCTGGTCGCCAACTGGCTCGTCAACAAATGGATTGGCCAAACAGGTGCTCTGCCCCCAGTCGGTCTGTTTGTGGACCTGCTCATCACCATCGATGATGGAAAAATTACCTCCTCTTCGGGCAAGCTTATCTTGCAACATCTGGCGGCTCTGGCCGAAACCAACTCGCTCAAAGAAGTCACTATCGACCAGATTGTTGATGAGTTCGATCTCCGCAGTGCCGCAGAGCCAAACGAGCTCGCCGAGATCTGCGCAAATATCGTCGCCGCCAACCCGGACGTCGTCGAGCGTATCCGCAAGGGCAAGAAGAACTCCATCTCATTTTTGCTTGGCCAGGCCATGAAAGAAACCCAAGGCACTTATGCCCCGGCCGTAATTAAACAGGCCCTCGAAAAGGCTTTGCTATAGGTTCCTCCTTTTGCTCCCCATATGTATATAATGAAACATCTGCTACATTCACAAAGTACGTTCAAATCTAACTAGACTCTACAGAGTCCCCATATCCAGTGAATTGAGCGCGTGAAACTTCAAACTGGATAGTCATAGTTTCTAGGTCTTGCAGGGTCGGTCTATCACAAAGGTATCCGTCCCAGCCACCAGAAAGAAGGTTAAGCTCCCGGCCGAGCCAACAAAACCAATTGGCTCTTTCTGCAAATACTGAAATTCAATAGGACGCGGAATGGCCCTACCGGTGCCAGATACATGCTCCAGGAGAGGCATCTCTTTCTTCAGCTTGTCGTCATTCTCGATAGTAGAGCAGCCATTGACAATAAACCGCGAGTCCATAGCCTTACGCGCACAATCAACGAGTGGTGAGAAATTTGTTGCCGGGTACAGTTTCAGCTGTTCCTCTTCCTTGCAACTATAGTAATGAAGAAGTAGAGGTACCTCTCTCAAGCAAGTATATTGCATCCAGAACACCTGCCATCTACCACTACCAAATTTGTTGCTGATTGCAGGCAAAGCTGGTACAGGTTCATTCGCGAAATGGTACGCAATTGGTGCACAAACGCTAAGTGGAGCCACTTCAAAGTCCTTAGGGCTCGCGAAGAGACCCGTTGGTTCAATCCAGAACCATGGCTCAATCGGCACATTATTTGGGAAGTACGTTTCAATCGGCACATTATCCGAGCCGCAAAGGTTGATATGCCCCAACGACATTCCAAAGTGCCTAGATGCATCATCTATATCCCCGTCGGCAAGTCCAAAAATACGTCCGAGCTGCTTAATGTACCTGTTGGAAAACTCACCTGTGCTACTGTGAGTAAACAAGTCGTCATCGAATCTTTCCTCATCTCTGAGAGGCAGGCCACGGGTTGAAAATAGGCTCCGAGTGCGATCGATAATAGGTAAAGGAAATCCATGCAATCGACGGGAGGCTCACCAGAGCCATCCAGATTTTGCCATATTGTGGGTTGCCATGCTTCAGCCACTTTTATTCCAGGGTCACAAACTGCAACGGATGCTGCAGTTAAGAGCGCAACTGGGTCCACATACTGTGCGGTTCCAGACGCATTATATCTCCGGCCATCAACAATATGAGACAGCGGCTTATCTTGCCAATCAATGACTCCATAAGAAGGAGGAAACCCAGAATATCGCAGTGCGCCTTGCACAGGGCAAGAACTGTCATTGTCGCTGATAACCGTGCTGAACTTGATGATGCCCCGACAAAGCGCATAGCTAAATAGCGGACCTTGATTCATAAGAGTGTATGTTGATGCAAGCAATCCAAGAGCTTCTGCTATTCCCTTGCGCATGTTGTCGCCGAGCGGTTCATGAACTTCCAACTCGTCTGCATGGCATTGTGTGCCAACCGATGACCCAGATGCAGCAGCGGAATAGATCAGCGTCCAATATCCATCCCGGCTAATCTTATTCAAGATACGAAGAGAAATGTAAACAGAGTTTTGTCCGTAATGGCCTCCAGGATACCATTTTCATCTCTGTGGGCTCGACCAAGTCAGTTGGACGAACATCTGGATAGTAGGTACTTAGAGTCAACAAGGATCCCAATATCTCAACCATAGCAGAAATATCACATTTGCCCCTATCTGCTGGAACATTCCCGAACTCCTCGAGCTCCCACTCAAAGTTCCTCAAATTCACATTTTGCTCGCATGGAATGTGAATGTAACTGTGCGTGCAAATGTTAGAAATAAACTCATCCAGCGAAGCAAAACGACAATGGACCTTAAACTCGATTTTGCTATGTTTAAAGCCGCTCATATGCATTCCCTGGAAAGAAACAGACGAACTCAAATTGGAGGTGTATACGCGAGGCTTCAAATATGGTTTGTCCGTCAAAGTAAAATCCCTATTGCCGACGGCTCCACTGAATAGGATATTTGCGCCCTTCTGACCAGTGCTCGCTGGCATTTATACGTCTTCGAGTGACCGAGATCCGGTTAAATAGGCGCTGTATACGTGGACCCCTTGGCTATGCGAGTTCATAATTATCGCATTTCAAGCCGAACTCACTAGAAAAAAGGCTATTTAGTGGTAATACCAGTATTTATTTAGTATCAGTAGCTCAATCACACCTTTTACATTCTTTTTGCCAGCATAGCGGCAGCTTGGATTCTTTGACACCGGAAGCATACATTGTAACTATTCAGTAATTATTGTCCCGCAGCAGACCCATGTTCAGCGTTACATACATACTTTTCTATCCATATGCTGCACTCTAATTGAGCAGCTAATAACCCAAGTCATGCAAATCCTGAGCGAGTAGCGGCAGATTAACCCTTTTCACCAGCCCAAAATCAGCCTTGGGGGATAAACTCCACGAAAATAAAAGTTTCAAGAAATCGGCAATAGTTTAGTGGCTAGAATTTCCGCCTGTCAAACTGCACGCGGGGGACCGGGGTTCAATTCCCCGTTGCCGAGCACTTTTTTTTTGCGGTTCGAAGTTCTGATCCTGTCAGTACAGTAGCTGCTTTTTTTGGTCAAAACTGTTGCTTGGTTTCTCTACGGTTAATTTCGCTCGCACTAATAGTGCGCATTGTTTTCTAGCCGTGCGGCCATGTGCAGCACTGAGCTGACTCGGTGACTGTTGCAGGGTATGGTTAAATTTCCAGGCTGAATCACAAGTGTGTTCGCCTGAACCGATGAGCCTGACAATCCTGGATCTCGGCGCGGATATCATTGAAAATGGTATTTTTCCGTTTCTTAGTTGTGCTAGTGTCTTGAGCCTGGGCCGGACCTGCACGCAATTCAAGGAATTGGTGCACAGTCCCTGCCATTGGAACCATCGATATGCACGGGAGTTCTATTTGGACTCCATTGAGGTGCCTGGCACGGGCATTGAGCGGTACCGAAAACGGTACGAGGCCAAACTGTATGTTTTTGGTCTGGGTTCGCAAGAACTACTTTGCAATGGTCCAATTGTTGATTTCGGGTTCCTGAGACTCGGCATGGGTTTTCTTGTCAGAAGACCAGAATCCACAAGTATCCGGACCTTGGACAACCGGGTGCAAACTTTACAAACGGCCGGCAGCCGATGTCTGCGAGTTCGAGGGTTTGCTCTGCAGGGGCTCAACAACAACCAGATCAGACAATGGGACTGCTATGATTCGGAAGGATGGACGTTTGGTGACGACGCCGAATGGGTTCGCGGGGCGCAAACAACCGGCATTCTGACTGACCGCAGAGCCCCTAGTGTGCTTTTTGATTTGGTGGACTGGAAAAGCAAGCGTCTCAACGACCCCACAATCTCGGCTGTAGACAGCATTGATCCTACCATCAACGAAGAAGTGCCTACTATTCTTGATCTTGAACATGAGATCCGCTCGGCCCATCCTGACGGTGTAGACCATCTCCTGGTATGCAACAGCACTGTGCTGGTTGCGGTTGGATGCGTACTCAAGGTGTTTCGAAGTGGTGCTGAGCCCATGGTAAGGGAGCTTGACTATCCTGTCCGCAAGCTGGATATGCGGTGGGAATCTGCCTTGATTCTCGATACTTCGGGACTGCTGTACACAGTTAATATTGACCCGCCGGATGATCTTTACTACATGGTTCGCGATTCAAGCGCGGGGTTTCACCAAATGTCTATTGAACCAGGACAGCACCTACCGCTAATGAAAGACGTTGTGGATTTCACGAATGTGCGAAGCCTTCTCTGTCTAACCAAAGATGGAAAAATTTGGTCTGAAAATGGCGGCGGGAGCGGGCTGTGGGTTGGTATTCACTCTCCCCAAGCCGGCCAGGCAACGGTGATGATTGGGCCCTCTGGCAGGGACGAGGCGGGAAACGTTGCTGCTGTGTGTTTAGGAAGCAATTAGGTCTTAGGTATTAGTTATTATATCTTAAGTTGCTATTCTTTAGCGCGCAATGGAGCTGCTGTTCGACCACGAGCTGGTGAACGCAGCCGAGGAGGAGTAGAAGGATGTGGTATTAGAGGTGGGGTAGAGGGGGGTGATCACAGGGAAATCTCCGCCAGTGGTGGTCTCAACTGTGGTAGTTCCAGCGGCGTTGCCTTCACCGGCCTCAGTAGTGGAAGAAGAGGACGAAGTGGTAATAGTAACAACGGTACCGGCACCACCAGCAGCGCTAGTGGGTGCGCCAACGGTGGTGACATCGGTGTTGGCACCGGCCTCGGGGCTAGTGGTGACAGTTCCAGTGGTAGTGGTGGCAGGTGTGTTGGCACCAGAGTCGGCGCCAGAGTTGCCGTTGTTGGCACCGGTGTTACCAGAGTTAGAACCAGAGTTCGAGTCAGAGCCGGTGTTGCCAGTGTTTCCAGTGTTGCCAGTGTTGCCGGTGTGGCCAGTGTTGCCAGTGTTGGCACCAGTGTTAGGAGTAGAGCCAGTGTTGCCAGTGTTAGGAGTAGAGCCAGTGTTGCCAGTGTTGGCACCAGTGTTAGGAGTAGAGCCAGTGTTGCCAGTATTAGAATCAGAGCCAGTGTTAGAGCCGGTGTTAGGAGTAGAGCCAGTGTTGGCGGTGGCAGCACCAGTGTCAGAGCCAGCAGTAGAGCCAGTGTTGCCGGTAGAGCCAGTATTGCCAGTGGCACCAGTGTCAGAGCCAGCAGTAAAGCCAGTGTTGGCGGTAGAGCCAGTGTCAGAGCCAGCAGTAGAACCAGTGTTGCCTGCAGTCTGAGCGGTCGGCTCGGCAGAGGAAGCAGCGGGAGTAGTGGCAGTATCAATCACGGTGGTAAGCACCACAGGGCTGTTGGTGCTGGTGCTGTTACTGTAAGGCTGCGTGCTGTTGGAAAGGCTAGTGCCATTGGACGAGCCAGCAGCAGAAGTAGAGTTGCTATCATCTCTCTGGTACAGCGCGTAGGCGACGCCAGCCGACATAAGAACACTCGAGATAGAAACCATTTTAATTTTCTACAAGAGGCACGGCTTGCTATTTATGTATGTGGGTCACGATAGGCTGAGTTCCGCAGCAGCCAATCAAAAATCACGTGCACATTGGCGTCATGCAGTACTCATGCTGGAAATAAAGATTCTTAAGCAGAAATCCTGCATGACGATATGGAGTCGTGCAGCTGAAACACACCGGTCGATACCCTACAGATGGGTGGCAGATGTGCTAAACAGACGCATTACTGAAGGTTTTTTCGAGTCTTGTATAATTCGAAGATTCTACTATTAGTTTTGGTTTTTTTGGTCTCTCTTTGATGCAGCCCTGAGCGCCTCTCGGCTATCGGCCAGATGCAGCTTACTTAATGAGATGCATATTTCCGGCATATTCTCGGCTCTAGACCGAAATAGCGAGTGCATGGGTAAGGCGCAGTCATGAACAAGAAGACGAGATTGCAGGCGCTACTGGCAAACTAGCAATCTAGTCTGTCGATAGCTTTACTGGTATTCAACTTGGCATTACGGTAGTCCTTGAAAACCTCCTTCAGGGATTCCAGCTGGTGATTTTGAATTTCTCTTGAACGCAGCGCCTCGGCATTATGCACGTCGACAGGTAAGCGCGCAAAATTCAATATACATCTATTCTAGATCTAAATAGCTAATGCAATAGCAGGTGCGAGCACCTAGAATGTCGGCCTATTGCTTTTTGGCCCAGCATTATGGGAATCCTGGAGCAACTTTGAGGAGTGGACCCCAGCCGCCAATTCGAGTTTCCACGGCAATGCAGCATCGGACTCATGCATGTCGTCAGGTAAGCGCACGGGCACCTGTATAGGCGTGATCTAGACCAGATTAAGAGTGAATAGCCAAGCACTCTAATGCGGTGCCTCGGCATTAAGCATCGGGTCAAAAGAAAACCCATGAGTTCGATATAAATCTGATCTAAACCTAAGCGGTAGCGCATGTTACTTTGCATTCAAGTACGAAACTGTGGTAGGCCATGGGCACCATCATCCATGCCATTCATTCATACCAGCTGCATACCTTGAGTTTCTCCGGCGATACCGGATATATGCATCCCGTCGTGTAAGCGCACGGGCACTCATATAGATGAATCTAGATCGCAACAAGTGCACGTCCAACGGTCCAATTAAGATTCCTGTCAGATAAGCGCACCTACCCATGTCCAGCGTGATCGATATCTAAACAGCAGTGCACAGGCAAGCGCACGAGCAACCCAACGATATTGTATGCACTGCCAGCAAAATCGGCGCCGCAAGCACCGAGTTTTGGCATTAGTTATGCTTAGATGCTGCGGATTTTGATTTTTTTTTTCCAGTGTCAGAATTATGATCTCGTCAGGTGAGCGTTGGAGCATTAGCATAGATCCGATCTAGACCTGAATAGCAATGCGTAGAGCAACACGACGATATGGCATGTATAGCAATTGCTGCCTAGCCTGTTTGTGCTAGTAGTTTGCAATAGCATTTTCAATTGGCATTGAGCACCTTAGTGGACGGTAGCTGGTGGTTCTATTTTTTCTCGAATGTAGTGCTAGAGCTAGGGGTCTAGGGGGGTACTCGCCCGATCACTATAGATCTGATCTAGGCAAATTGGTAGTGCACGGGATCTCATGGACTTTGGCATCTCGTCAGATAAGGTGACTAGCGCTTGCAGATCTGATCTGGACTTAAATCATGCACGGGCCCTGATAGTGCCTTGGCATTGGTCATATCCACAGATAAGCGCCCGATCACCTGTAGATCTAATCCAGAGCTAATTAGCAGTGCAGTGGATCCCATGGAGCGCCGTAGTATCTTGTCAGATATACTCATGATCACCTATATGTCTGGTGTGCCTCAGTAGAGCACGGGCGCTAATGCCTTGGCATTCAGCATCTCCAATAAGCACCTAATCAGCTGTATGTCCGATCTAGATTTGAATTGCACGTGCTTTCACTGCTACACACGCAAGAGGACGCGGTTTCAGGTGTAATTGAGGGCACTCAACCCGGTGCTCTGGCAGCCGAAACACGAAGCTTCGTTGGCGGCCCCGCCCGGCTTAATTGGAGGATAATGCATGTTGCTATCTTGGCAGCTCCTATATTTAAGCTTAGTTCTTATCTTATCTACTGTTTACAGGGCAATGGAGCTGCTGTTCGACCACGAGTTGGTGTACACGACTGTGTGGTGGGACTCGGTGGTAGTGTTGGACGTGGGGTAGATGGGTGTGATGACGGGGACGTTGCCGGTAGTACCAGCAGCTGTAGCAGTGTTGGCTGCGGGTGACTCGGCTGTGTTGGTTGTGCCTGTCAGAGCAGTGTTGGCCGTGGCACCTGCCGTGGCGGCCGTAGCAGCTGTGTGAGTAGCTCCAGCGGCGGTGTTGGCACCTGTCGCTACGGTATTGGCACCATCAGCAATGGTAGCAGCGTCAGTAGCAGCAGCGGTGTTGGCGCCAGTATTGGCACCATCAGCGGCAGTGGTAGCAGTAGTAGCAGCGTCAGTAGCAGCAGCGGCGGTGTTGGCACCAGTGTTGGTGCCAGCGGTCGCAGTAGCAGCAGTATTAGCAGTGTCAGTAGCAGCAGCGGCGGTGTTGGCACCAGTGTTGGTACCAGCTGCCGCAGTAGCAGCAGTAGTAGCAGCGTCAGCAGCAGCAGCGGCGGTGTTGGCACCAGCGTTGGTACCAGCGGCCGCAGTATGAACAGTATTGTCAGCAGTGTCTACACCAGCGGTACCAGCCGCTTCAGTGTTAGCACCGGCTGCGCCAGTAGCAGTATTGCCGCCAGTCGCGGTATTTTCAGTGTTACCGCTGTCCCCACCTTGAGCTGTGGGCTTGGTTGAGATAGCAGTGAGGGTGATGAAAGTATCGATGTATGTGGTTAGCGTCACGTCGCCCGTGCTGTTCGAGGTCGGGTACGGCTGTGTGCTGTTTGCCAGGCTGGTTACATTGTGGGAAGTGGAGTTGGCGGTAGCAACCGAAACGGATGTTGTGCGGGAAGAGCCCTCTGAGCTCTCAGACAAGGAGTAGGCGACACCGGCCGATAGAAGCAGACTCGAGATGGAAACCATATTAATTTTCTACAGGGGGCAGTGCGTGCTTTATGTATGCGCCGCGATGGGCAGCGTTTCACGGGAAATTATGAAAAAACACGGAGATTCTTTGCGTTAGGCAGGAGTCATGCAGGGGTACATGGATCCATGCAGCTGAAACATACCGGTCGATACCGTACCTAGGAGCGGTACAGGCATGAAATGTGTTAAACACGCGTCTCCCCCAGGCTCTTTTCTGTTTTCGTTGCGTTGGGAAAAGAATCGACTGTTAATTTGCAAAGTTCGAGGTTCTCCTGTGATGCACGTCTATGCACGTGCCGGAATTATGCATCTCGTCGGGTAATCGCGCAACCTCCTGGGGAGATCCTATGATTGTGATCTGGAGATCTAGATCTCAACAGCAGACATATGCTGGAAAAGCAACCGGTGAGGTTGTAATAGAATATATATGAAGTATATAGAAGAAACGGCGAGAGAACGACTAGTCGTCCTGGTGCTCTGATAGCAGAGTGGTGGCGCGCAGCAGGGCCTCGTTGACTTCGTTGGCGACCTGCGAGTCGGCGCCCAGCTTGTCGGCGCCCTTGCTTGTTTTAAGCACGACGTTGTGGTAGTGCTTGAGCACCTCCTTGATGGACGCCAGCTGCTGGCGCAGCTGCTTGTCGGTGAGCACGAGATCGACGCTGCGGTCGACCAGCTCCTTGATTTCCGCGGCTTGCTGCGTGTTTTTCTTCTCGAGCCGGTCGCAGCGCGCAAGGTATATTTGCTGCTCGGTTTGGGCGCGCGCAAGCGCGTCCTGCAGCTGCTTGTCGCGCGCCTCGTACTGGTCGAGGAACGCCTTGAGCAGGTCCTTGATGTGCTGGTTCTTGCGGCCCCGGGCATTGTCGATGTAGACCATGATTCGCGCGAGAATCTTCTCGGCGGTGGCGGGGATCTCCTTGGCCGAATCGGACTTTTGCAGCCGCAGCACCTCGCGATACAGCAGACGCAGTTTCGCGTCCAGCGACGGCAGGTCGGTGGTTTCCTTGAGCATTTCCTGCGCGGTCTCGTCGTCATCAGCGCCGCCCGCGGCACTGACTTCGGCCTCCAGCGCCTCGACACGTGCCTCGGCCTGCCGCTGCGCCCGCTCGGCCGCCTCGCGGCCCTCTTCTGCGGTCTCCAGCTTCGCCGTCACGTCCACCAACTTTTTCGACATCACCCGCACCATATGGTCCAGGCGCACGCGCTTCGCGAGCTCCGACGCATACCGCGCCTTGATGGCCGTGCGCTGGCCCTCCACGGCGTTGCGCTGGTATACCATGTTGTTGGCGGTGTACTGCAGAAACGACGCCTGGTCCTGCAGGTCAGAAATGACCTTGGTCAGGTATCCGTAGCGCTCGACGTCGTCGCCGAGCTCCAGAACCTTCGACAGCTCCTTGGTGGCGGCGGTGTCGGCGGTCTGCAGCAGCCGCTGCTGCAGCTCAACCTGGCCATAGGCCTGTTCATCCAGCGACGTCATGTACGTGCGCATCATATCGGCAAGCTGCTGGTCGTTGGCATCGCGCTCCTCCATATGGTCGGCGGCGTCTCGCGGCGAAGAGTAGCCACACAGCTGCTGGAACACCGCATCTTGTTTGGCAAGGTACTCTGCCTTGGACAGCCCCAGCCCTGGCGGGACGTCTGCGGGCCCGCTGGCGATGCTGTGGGCGTCGCCGTTTGTGGCAGCAGTGTCGGCAGCGCCGTTTGCGTCGGCAGCGCCGTTTTGGGGCTCCGAGTCGTCGCCGGCGCCCGGCAGATCTCGCTTCGAGGCAAGGTTCATGCCTTTTTTGGCTGATTGAAGCGCCGGGCCCGGCGGCAAGAGCCCGTCCGTGCCCGTGCCGTGGATGGCCCGCGAGATGCCCAGTAAAGTGGTCGTATCGGCGACCTTTGCCGGCGCTGCGGCTTCGGCAACCGGCCCGGCGTCCTCCCTGCCTTGGTGGTCCAAGTCTTTATGGCCTGGCTCCATGGCTTTGTCAGAAAGGTTGGTTTCTCCACACTTTGAGCAGCCGCTTTTTCACAAATGACCTGCCCATTCTGTGCCATTGTCGATGGCGATAGTGCGCACGTGGTCTTTAATGACGATAACGTGCTTGCTTTTCTCGATATCCAGCCCTTGGTGACTTCTCAGGCCCATGTGCTTGTGATTCCGAAAAAACACTGCGAAACCCTGGACGAGCTGGCCGACGACGAGCAAACGGCCGCCGCGCTCGGCAAGGCCCTGCCAAAGATCGCAAAAGCAGTCCTCAAGGCCACAGGCGGCTCGGCATTCAACATTGTGCAGAACAATGGCGAAACAGCAGGCCAGGTCGTCCCGCATGTGCACTTTCATATAGTGGTACGAGACCCTCGCAACAAAGAAACCGGTGACGTTTCGGTGACAGTGGAAAAGCTAAAGGGACAGTACACGCCGTTGGAGCGGGTCCGCTACTCCATGCAGGTCTTCAGCAAAGGGCAGCGAGAAGACCTCTCTTCGTCGGCTGCTGAACTAGAAAAGAGCATAAAACATCATCTAGCCGCGGCTTCTGCCTCCACCTCTAACTTATAATGCAGCATCTAACCTAAATTTCTTCCTGCTCCCTCTTCTCCGCCCTCCGCCCCCTCTAGGCCCCTCCGCCCCTCCTCTCCATCACTAGGGCCGTCAAGTGTAGTCTTTGCTGGCCTGTGTTGCTTCTGAATTTATTCTACCTGGCACCTTTTGATGTGAAACCATCCATAAAAGTAAAGTAAAAGAGTGCTGCTAGGTTTAACCTTTTCTGTCTAGTGTGTCTAGATATGCACACTGATTAGCCTTTGTAGTAAACCCTGCTAAACCAAGCCTAATACGAATGTACAAACATGCCCTTTCCATGATAACCCCGAACTCAGAACCCATCCAGAGACCATGTTATCACTCTTCTAACACTCTGAGCCAAAGCTCGCCAGTTCCCACCGTACGACGGCACTGGTGTGTGCTCTCTAACATCATCCCCTATCCACGGCCCACCCCCATATATCGTTCTGTATTTTCATTTTTCACCCTCAGAAGCTCACTCTCTCCACGCCTCAAGGTAGTAGACCGAGGCAGGTGCCCGCCGTGCCCCGCCGCAGGCGGCTCGGGGGGTGCATGGGGAACTCCCCCCGTGAGCATCTGGCCCCCCCCCCCTTCCCCCCCCACCCCCACACGGAAAGCACCCAATGAAAGCGCGAAACAAGAACTACAAAGCGAGAGAAAGAAATGAAAGCAGATAATACATACAAATACAAATAAAAAGTCACGAAAGCAGGGGAGGGAGCAAGCAGAGGCCCACGGGAGGCAAAACCCCTGGATGTCGGACGACTATCGTGCAAACACGCCGTTGGCGGCGAGCCACTGGCGGCCGTGGGACTCTGCCCACTGGCGGGAGATCACGGACGCGCGCAGGAACTTCTTGGACGCGTACTTTTTCTCGAAATCCTGGTGCACGACGGGCGCCATTAAAAACTCGACAATGACCTGCATCACCGGTTGGAGCGCGTCCCGCGTGTATCCGCCGCCGTAGTGGATAAGATTGTTGTCCCAGGGGCCCTGGCCGAGGATGTCGCGGGCCACGCAGACGGCGCCGGCGGTCAGGGCCGAGGGCGCGAATGGAAGCAGCCGCTCGTTGACCAGCAGAATCTCGGTGAGATACTTTGCAAACGTGCGGGTGCGAATGTTGTAGTCGTCGGCCTTGGAGACCAGGCGCAGGAAATGCAGGGGGTTGGGTGCCGACAGATCGTACTCGAGACAGCTGAGAATCTCGCGTTCTTTGTGGCAGATCTCCGCCGACTCGCAGTTGGAAACGTAGGCATAGTTGCTGATGCCGGGGCTGTAGACCTCCTCGTATTTTGCGGCAATAAACAGGCTCGTCACGCCCACCAGCTGGATCTGCGCCAGCGGCGTCTTGCGCAGACTCAGAAACCGGTCGACGATGTTGGTGGCCAGCATCAGCGTTTCCGGAAGCAGCCGGAACTTGGCGTGCACGGTAATGAGCCAGTTCATGAGCACGCCGCGCACGGCCCAGCGCATGTTCTGCACCTCCGTCATGTACGTCGGCAGCGCCACGTAGCGCGGCTCGGTGCGGTACAGCAGCTCGAAGATGTCCTGCGCGTACTCGGGCGCCATGAACGGGTCGTCTGCGTCCTCGGAATCGAGATCCGCGTGCGGCACGGCCACCCGGGCCAATTGCTGCACGCCAGCAAACCGCGGCCGGTCGCTGGGCAGCATATACGGCGCTGTTTCTGTCTCGGCAAACTCGGAGTCGAGATCCGCATCCATCTCAGACCCGGCAGGATCTATTAGGCCGGGGGAACTGACGGTATGCACGGTCTCGTCTTCCACAAGCACGCGGTCGCGCTTGAATTCGGGCACGTCCAGCGAGGTCTCGGCCGCGCGCTTGAGCGCACGAGGTGGCGAGTGGTCCTGCGGAGCCACAGACACCGCCGCAGAGCCCCCCGCCTCGTGCGGCCGGCGCATCGCGACAGGGATCGCACTGGACGTGCTGGGCGCAAACGCGGGGTCTGCCGGCGGCGCATGGCTTTGCGCGCGCGCGGCAACGGAGCGCGCATTGCTCACGTCGCCGAGAACAACGCGCGGGCCCGTTTGGTGCGTGGAATGCTTGTGTTTTGCGACTGCATTCTCGTCCCCGTGCCGGGTATTTTGGCCGGGTCGAGTCATCACGCGTAAGCAGCGAGCGCGAGAAATCCATTTACCTGCATATGCAGGGGACCATAATCCCATCCCACCCTTGGCAGATTCCGCTGCCAGTGTCCACTTTTGTGGTCAATTCGGAGAATTTTATTATAACAGCAAGTACAAATATAATTACAACCACAATCTCTTCACCTCCCCCGTTCTTCCCGGCTGATTTTTCTTCTGGCGTTGCCCTCCTTTTTATTTTTTATTTTTTATTTTTATTTTTAATTTTAATCGCTGAGATAAAGCTCGCGGACAAGTTTACTACAGTCACGTGACCAAATACCCCCCTGCTTTGGCACCCTTCATTTTGAGAAAAAAGTTGTTCAAATGTGGTAAAAATATTTCCTCTGGGATGGCGGACAGAAATTGTATCCAAAAGCATATTTAAGTTATCTTGATAATGGTTTGTCGTGACATGCAGGACCCCTTTGCTGTACGGTCAAATCTAAGGGTTCCGCCTAACGACGATCCCCTCCAACCAGCATCACGTGACCAGATACCGGCTGGCCCTCATTTCGGAAAAAGTTCAAGCAATTGCCCTGAAGATGCGCTGCAACCACAGCTATTCTGTCAAAAACAGAAGCAGATGTTTGCGGGGAAATCCCCCGCACCCCCCTGGCGGCCTATGTTTAAACCACGCGCGGTATAACACAGGAGGGAAACTGAGAGAAGGCAAGCAGAGGCAAGCAGAGGCAAGCAGAGGCAAGCAGAGGCAAGCAGAGGCAAGCAGAGGCAAGCAGAGGCAAGCAGAGGGTTCACTTTCAAAGATAAATACATACTCAACAGTAATTAAATAGAACAGACGTCAGAGCCGTCGAAAATGCTCGTAGAGGGGCTCGCGGTCCTCTGGGTTCTGCCGCGGCGGGAACAGCGCGCGGCGGGCAGGCCAGAAGCGCGCCTGGCCCGGCGCCACCTCCTGCAGCAGGTTCGTGTCGATGACCATGGCGTCGCCCGCGCGCTCCACGCGGTGCTCCCCGCGCTCGGGGCGCGGTCCGGACGGCACGCGACGGCCCACACGCGGCCGCTCCGCCTCGCCTTCCAGGGGGCCGTTGGGGCCGTTGGGCCCACCCGCAGGATTGGGCGGGTTGCCTGGCGTTGTTGGGCCGTTTGTTGGGGCGTTTTGCGGAGCATTGGCGCCGTTTGTAGGGGCATTGGCGCCGTTTGTAGGGGCATTGGCGCCGTTTGTAGGGGTATTTGGCGCTGCCCCAGCGCCCACCGTATTCGGCGGCGGGGCGTTGGGTACAGGACCATTTGGGGGCGCGGCGTGGATGGCAAGATAGTGCGGGTCTTTATTGAGGAACTCGCGGAGACGGCGCACGCCCTCGCCACTGTAGACGCAAAACACCGATTGCTGGTGCTCTGTGAGATCTGGTGGCGGCGTGCGGCAGAACTGCGCGTATTCGGGTCGGTTCATGGCCGGCACGCCGGTGACAGAGAGATGGGTGAGGCGAGGGCAGGCGTTGACGAGCTTTTTGATCACCACGGCCGTGAGCAGCGTGCAGTAGCTGAGATGCACGCGCTCGAGCGTGTTTTCGCTGCCGCGGCGAGCGGCCAAGGCAGCAATGCCGCTGTCGTTGACGCGCATACATTTAACCAGCCCAATGCGCCGCAAGCGCGGCAGAGCCGCCAGCTCGTGCACACTCACGTTTGTGATATCGATACAATTGGCCACGTCGATGTATTGCAGCCGCGGACAGCTGCGGGCCACAATGGACACGCCGCGGTCGCTGACGCGCGCGCAGTGGCCGATATGCAAGTAGTGCAGCGACGCGTCGAGCGTGGCGATCGCATTCAGACTGCGGTCGGTGATGTTGAAGCACTTTGCCAGCACGAGATTGTGCAGGCGCGGCGCGAGTTGGACGAGGCGGATGATGGCGTCGTCGCTGATTTTCGCGCACGACGTAAGATCAATCACCCGCAGGGCCGCCAGCAAGGTATCTTCCGGGAGGTTGAAGGCGTCGTCGGTGATTTCGGGGTTGCCAGCCAGGCGCAGCTCGCGGATGTACTTTAGATTAGCGAAAATGCGGTGCACGAGCGAGTCCGAGATGCCGCCCAGACCAGGCTCGCTGGCGCAGTTGGAGATATCGAGCTCCATGATCCAGCCGCACCCCGACGTGAGCATCTGCAGGCCCAAATCACTGATGAGCGGACACCCCGCAAACTTGACTCGCTTAAGCGACGAGCAGCGCGAGGCAAGATGCGCCACGCCCTCGTCGGTGAAGCCAACACATCCCGACGCATAGATGCCCTGCAGGTTCGTGCCGCAGGTCTTGGCCAGGGCCACGAGCACGCGGTCCGACAGCGTGCCGATCTGCGAGATATCGATGGACTGGATGCGTGGGTTGGCCTCAATGACCTTCTCGATGACGGTCTCGCTGATACCGACGGCGTCGGAGACCACAAAGCGCTCTATTTCGTGGCATTGCGCAAACGCCAGCACAATGGTGTCGGTCAGGACATTGGCAACCGCACTGAGATTTACGCGGCGAATAAGCCGCGCATAGTCGATGGCCGGCGAACGGGCCTGCAGCGTCGCGGCCAGCGGAGCCAGCTGCTGCTTGTTGGCAATCGTCGGCCGGTACCACATGGTGTCCACGGCGGCCGCAAACCACCGCCATTGCGTGCACATAAACGCCCAGCGGTCGCGGTCGTTGTTGAGGTAGCTGTAGATGCGGATGACCAGCTCAGCCGGCAGCCGGTCTATGTGATTGGCATACGCCCGCGGCATGGGCGGCGGCCGTTTCATTAGCACGCTGAGGGGCGACGCCTCTCGAGACGACGCACTCGACATGCTGACGGTAGATCAGGAGACGGCCAAGCAGGGGCCCTCCCTTTTGGGCAACCGCACCATAAACTTAAAAATTGCTGCGTCGCTTTGCGTCCGCCGCCCGCCCGCTTCTCTAGCACCTGTGAATTTTCCTGTTTCTCTCTATGTCCTGCTATTTAGGCGGCTCCGATTATTGACTTGGCTTACTGGGTGGGACCTGCTGTGGCTGCTGTAGCTCTGTTATCGGCAGCTAGGCTGACGGCTTTTGTTTTCTATTTCGCTTTTTTCTCGTCGCACTTATTTTTATAACTCTCGCTGAATTATTTTTCATTTTTTATAACTCTCCGAGCTAAAGCTCGTCGGTTTTCCGCCACAAGGCGGTAGACTGGAGAAATTGCCATTTTCTTTTCTTTTTATAACTTTCGCCAGTTTGCTTTTCTTTTTTATTCCTCTCCGAGCTAAAGCTCGTCGGTTTTGGCGGTACACTGCTGAAACTGGATTTATATTTCCTTCATACAACTCCCCGAGCTAAAGCCCATTGGTCCCCCCCAAAGCAGTAGACTCCGCCGTCAGGCGGCCCAGGGGGTGCGGGGAAATCCCCCGCAAAAGTCCGGCCCTGTAATTAAATGCCTGTTATCAAAAAACGAAACCAAATTATTAAGACCCTACGGAGGGGCCACTGGGCAGGGCAGGGGGGGATGACTTGGAGGCCAGCCGGGGTGCTGACACGACACCTTATGCTCACCAAGTTCGAGTCGAAATCGACAGCAGCAAAGGCGCTGGCATTCCATCCCCGCCGGCCCTGGCTGCTGGTCGCGCAGTACTCGTCCACAATCCAGCTGTGGGACTACCGTATGGGCACCGTCATTGCGCGTTTCGAGGGCCACGACGGCCCCGTGCGCTGCGTGGACTTCCACCCCACGCAACCGATCTTTGTGTCGTGCGGCGACGACACGACGGTGCGGGTGTGGTCGCTGCAGTCGTTCAAGCCGATGTTCACGCTGAACGGCCATTTTGACTACGTGCGCACGTCGTTTTTCCACCCGGAAATGCCGTGGATCATCTCGGCGTCCGACGACCAAACAATGCGGATCTGGAACTGGCAGAACCGCCAGGAGATCCTGTGCCTGACGGGACACAGCCACTGGGTCACCTGCGCGCGTTTCCACCCCACCGAGGATCTTGTCGCGTCGTCGTCGCTTGATTTGAGCGTGCGTGTTTACGACATCTCTGCGCTGCGACGCCGGCTGTCGGCGCCCTCCAAGGGCCCTGGCGGAAATATCGAGGAGCTTGCGCAGGCCGCCGCCAACGGCAGTCTTTCCGAGACCGGCGGCATGCACGATTACCGGCTCAAATGGGCTCTGCAGGGCCACGACCGCGGCGTCAACTGGGTGGCCTTCCACCCCACGCAGCCGCTGATGGCCAGTGGTGGCGACGACAAGACCGTCAAGCTGTGGCGGTTCTCGGACTCGCGGGCCTGGGAAGTCGATACTTTCCGCGGCCACACCGGCAACGTCACGTCCGTGGTGTTTGACCCGTTCCAGGAGCTGCTGCTGTCGTGCAGTGACGACCGCACCATCCGCACCTGGGATCTGCAGCGCCGGCTGCCGGTCAACGTGTTCAAGCGCGAGAACGAAAAGGTGTGGAACCTGGCGTACCACCCCACCATCAATCTGATTGGTGCCGCGCACGACCAGGGCACGCTTGTGTTCAAGCTGGCGCGCGAGCGGCCCGCGCACGCGCTCCATCAGGGCACCATTCTGTATGCCGCCAGCGACAAGGTGATCAAGGAGTTTGATCCGCGCGACCCGACCGAGCGCCAAGGCCTGCTATCGCTCAAGAAGTTTGGCGGCGCGTTTGCGCCCCTGCGCGAGCTCAGCTACAACGCGGCCGAGCACGCCGTGCTGGCCACCGTCGACGACGGCGGCTCCGGCACCGGCCGCGTGTACGTGCTGGCCAAGCTGCCCAGCACGCCCGCGGGCCCCGTGGAGCCTAACAAGTACTTTGAGGGCCACGGCGAGCAGGCGCTGTTTGTGACCCGCAACAGGTTTGTGGTGTTCCGCAAGGAGCCGCAGACGCTCGAGGTGCGCGACCTCGAGAACGCGCTCACGCGCACGATCCCGCTGCCCGTGCGCACGCAGTTTGTGCTGCCCGCGCACTCGGGCCACGTGCTGCTGGCCGGCGCCAACTCGGTGGCGCTGCTGGACGTGCAGCAGCAAAAAGTCGTCGGCTCCGTGCAGGCCGCCAACGTCAAGGCCGCCGCGTGGTCGCCCGACGGCAAGTACGTGGCGCTGCAAGCCAAGCACAACATCACCATCGCCGGCAAGGACATGCAAAAGGTCTCGTCGCTCCATGACACCATCCGCATCAAGAGCGTGGCGTGGGACGAGAGCCACACGCTCATCTACTCGACGTTCAACCACCTCAAGTACGCGCTGCTAAACGGCGACTCGGGCGTGCTCAAGACCCTGAGCCAGACCCTGTACGTGACGCAGGTGCGCGGCAACTCGGTCTACTGCCTCTCCCGCGACAACCGCGTGTTTATCATCAAGGTCGACCCCACCGAGAGCCGCTTCAAGCGCGCGCTGGTCAACGGCAACTTTGCCGAGGTCGCGCGGCTCATCAAGAGTTCACACCTCGTGGGCCAGAGCATCATCGCCTACCTCCAGGAGCGCGGCTACCCCGAGATTGCGCTGCAGTTTGTGCAGGACCCGCAGACCAAGTTCGACCTGGCCATCGAGTGCGGCGATCTGGCCGCGGCCTCCGAGCAGGCCCAGCTGCTCAACAAGTCGGTGGCAGAGAACCTGCTGGCGTCCGAGGCGCTCGCCCAGGGCAACCACGACGTGCTCGAGGACATTCTGCAAAAGCAGCGGTCCATGGACAAGCTGGCGTTCCTGTACCTGATCACCGGCAACAAGGGCCGTCTGCAAAAGATGGAGCAGATCGCCGACGCGCGCGGCGACGGCCTGGCCCGGTTCCAGACCTCGCTGTTTCTGGGCTCGGTCGAGAACCGCGTGGCGCTGCTGCGCGAGGGCGGCCAGTACCCGCTTGCGTACGCGGCCGCCAAGTCGGCTGGTCTGGCCGAGCTTGCGGCCGAGATTGCCGCCGAGGCCGGCGTCGACGAGGCGACCATTGACGTGCCCGTCACCGACGTGTCCAACGACAACGCCGTCGGGGTCACCAACGAGACATACAAGAGCATCTGGCCCTTGAAGGAGCGCCACGGCGCCGACGAGCTGCTGGCGCAGGCCGCGCTCACCGTCGACACCGAGGCGGCCGCCGAGGAGGATGCGGCCGACGCCGAGGACATCGAGGCCGCCGACGCGCTGGCCGATGAGCTCGACGACCTCGAGGTCGGCGACGACTGGGATCTCGACGTCGAGGTCGAGGACGCCGACGAGCCTCTGGAGGGCGCCGTCTCTTCCGCTGCGGCTGCGGCCGGTGACGTCGTGACCGAGCCCGAGCAGTGGCTGCGGGCGTCGCACGTTCCCGCCGACCATGTGGCTGCCGGCTCGTTTGAGACCGCCGCGCAGCTGCTCAACCGCCAAGCCGGCGTGGTGAACTTCGCGCCGCTGCGCCCGCGCTTCATGGAGGTCTACGAGGCGTCCAAGCTGTATCTTACCGGCCACGAGGGTCTGCGCCCGCTCGAGTTCTACATGCGCCGCAGCTCCTCGGGCAAAAAACTGCCGTTTGTGCCTGGCTTCGACAGTCTCGGCGCCCAGCTCCAGGAGGCTTACAAGCTCGTCAAGTCCAACAAGATCGAGCTGGCCATCGACACCTTCAGAGAGATCCTCTACAAGGTGCTTGTGCTTGCTGTTGACGAAAAAGAGGTCGCCGAGTGCTTCAAGATCGTGGATATCTGCCGCAACTACATTCTGGCCTTCACCATCGAGCTGAAGCGCCGCTCGTTGCCGGCCTCGGACGTCAAGCGCAACCTCGAGCTCGCCGCCTACTTCACCAAGCCGGCGCTGCGGTCCGCCCACGCCGCGCTGCCGCTGCAGGTCGCGCTCACGCACGCGTTCCAAAACAAAAACTACGCGCTGGCCTCACATTTCGCCACAAAGTACCTGCAGCTCGTCAAGACCGGCCCGGGCGCAGACAAGGTGCGCAAGATCAAGGCGCGCGCCGACGCGAACCCGCTCGACGAGATCGATATCGACTTTGATCTCTACGCAGACTTTGACATCTGCCCGGCCACCCTCACGCCCATCTACGCGGGCCAGCCGGTCGAGAAGGACCCGTTCACGGGCGCAGCCTACCACGCCTCGCAAAAGGGCAAGCTTGACGTCATCACGGGCGTCACTGTCGTCGGCGCGCCCGCCAGCGGCCTGCGTCTCGCAGAGCCATGACTCTTCTATACTAGCTCTACTAGCTCCTAACTGCTCTAAACTCCTGCCTGTATATCTCCTTTATATTCTCTCCCCGGTTTCCGGCTTAAAGGCATGCTTGCGGGGGATTCCCCCGCAAAGGCACAACTTGAGACAAGTGCTAGTGTCTGTGCGAGCCAGTAGCCGGGTTTATGCGAGGTGCGTTTTTAGGGGCAGATACACTACGGTCTTCATATATCTATAAGCGAACTCGTAGGTTTTCCGCCTAGCGGCGGGCTGTAGGGTCTAATTGAGAATTCTTCCAGGCCTGCTCCGGATCTGGACGACGCGCCATGGTTGCCTTGATTAGGCCATGACTCTTCGGAAAAATGTCTCATGGCCTAACCCTTGCAGTATCTCCACGAATAGCAATTAGCGACATTGGTTTGGGTGCTGGTGCGAGCCTTTGTGCGGGGCTCCAAAAGTGGGTATCCGAGACTTGATTTTCCGAATGCTTTGGCTTTGCTGTCCTGGCGGCCCGTGTTTCACCTCCAGCTGAAACCTGAGATCTGGTGGGCCCAACCGTTGACGCATATGCACCTAGCTTGCTCACAGCCAGGGCACGGACGGTAACCATGTCGAAAACCGCGCAGTGCATGGAACGTGCTCATGGAATGCTCAACCGTGAATTGCGGAACCACGAGGCTGAGAAAGGCAATGAAGGTCGTCAAAAATTCATCTACAGAATAAATAAGCATAAATATATACTAGAAGGTCGTTAAAATTTTGGGTCATTGTGAAGAGAGTCATTTACTGCGCCGAAGTCGCAGTGAGTGAAAAGTATTCGACACGAGGAAGTGGTGTGGAATTGCTCTTCTTTCCAGGAATATTGATGCTTGTGAGTTTGTTTGTAGGAATAAGGCCCGGACTGGGCGGCAGGCTGTAGTCGCTCATATCATCGTCACTAGGCGAGATCGCCAAGTCCGGCACCGACCGCGGGGAGGGGGCAGGACCCATGTAGTAGTCCAGCACAGACGGGTAGGCAAGCGACGAGCTAATGGTAATGCCACTACTCCGGCGGGGGATCGACTGGCGGCGGACATTGGGTTGGCTGGCCTTCTGTGAATCGGCGTGACGGCAGCCAGATGAGCAGTAGATATCGCATCCGTTGGGCAGCTGCTTGTCGCAGACCGAGCAAAACATAGGCAGGAACGTATCTTCAGATTCGCACATTGTGGTTATGCAGTAAGGGTGGACTTGAGATTGAGAAGGGAAGACTGGAGGTGGGGAGGTCTTCGAGTGAAATTTCAGGTGGGGGGCACAGTGCGATCGCGGCTCTTATGTACTAACTGGGGACCCTCTCGCACCATAATTTGTATGCACGCACATGCAATGACACCGGGTCACGTGCAGACCCACGTTGATGGGCGACTCGGTACCTTGCTAGTTAAAGGGGGTAAAACAACAACAGGAAAATTAAAATAACTGTAAAAACACGTTCTTTCGAGTATGAGAGCCTTGTATGTGTAGCTTAAAATGGTAAATATGACCGAAAACCGGTGGCCCGAGCTAACTTTTCGTTTTTTTCATCGCGTTGACAACCAGTCACGTGGACCCTCAGAGTTAGGTGTCATGTCATGGAGAAATTGGTCACAGGGTAAGGGCAGCAGGTGAGGCCTTTTTTATTTTATCAGTCACACCTAAAAATTCTTTACGCAGCCGCACCCCCCCCTCCTCCACGGTCCCGTGACAGCACCGAGCCCCCCCTCCCCGGTTTCGAAATGTTGGCAAGTCCGGGGTCATTGCTTGGCAAACGCCTGAGGATGCCGATACCGGAAAAAGAAAATAGCTCTGAGAATTAAGCGCAGTCAGGAAAAATGCATAGTTGTGAAAAATTCTATTCAAGCTTTTCGGGAACCACAAAAAAATAGCGTTTTTGCTGCCCGCGCACCTTGTTGGTCCTGGGTTGTTGTGTTTCGGTATGCATCTCTAGGGTTAGGCCAACGTGTTTCCCAGGTATGTGCGCCTTTTCCCTCAAGATGAGCGAAATTTCCGATGGGGGTGCGCTGCCCCTGGACCCTGAGACCGGTTAGGGTACCGGCAGCTATGGCGAGACCGCGCCGGTAGCTATGACGTCTTCAACGGCTGATTGAAAAATGTTTATTTATGTATCACAAGAGTTGGACAACTCTGGAAAAAGTCTTGAAATATTTTATTATTGTTTGGCACCATTGGAATGGGGGCTAAGAGTATTTTTTGGCGCGTTGCCATGCCAACTTGGGACCAGCCGATCTGGCCCTGGCAACCTGTGATCTGCAGGGCGCTGCAGCTTTCTGTTAGCGACA
Source organism: Wickerhamiella spandovensis (assembly GCA_022577695.1). Classification (NCBI taxonomy): domain Eukaryota; kingdom Fungi; phylum Ascomycota; class Dipodascomycetes; order Dipodascales; family Trichomonascaceae; genus Wickerhamiella; species Wickerhamiella spandovensis. Next base: position 164,046 of record JAKIRT010000014.1, on the reverse strand, counting down.
TTAAGGCCAGCGCATTGTTCATTTAGTTTCACGTATGTTCAAGAATAGTTTCAAATATTGCCTTTAAACTACGAGGTGGTCTCTGGTTGAGTACTTTTCTCCTTTTTTCCATAGCCTATCTGTGCCTTCGCGGCTGGCCTGACGATCATCCATGCGGTGCTCTCAGATTATTGCATCGGCCATTGTTCTTGGTCCGGAGGATTGCTGGGCGATGTTGAGTAACGCTGTATTATTCGAGCAACTGAGCAACTGAGCACCTGAGCAACTGAGCAACTGAGCACCTGAGCCACTGAGCCACTGATCAACTGAGCAACTGTTGAGAAACTGCAGAGCTGATATCAACTGATGTCAAAAACTGATATCTACCGATATCTAACTGATAACTGATCTAACAACTAAACTGAATATTGAGAGTAAACAAATCTAAGTCACTTAGCAGGCTGAACATAAATCAGAGCTTGCATGTACTGCCATCCTAGACAACCCCGGCAACCCATCAGCCGAGTTATGCAAGGCAGCCATAGCCCCGAACCACAAAAGCAACCGGTATTGCCGATGCAACCACGGTTGCTGCCGACCGGCCAACTCTAGTGGTGACGTGGCTGCTCAGCCTGGCTGCTGCATGCAGGCAGTTAAGCGAGGCTGGGATCGCCCCACAGTCGATAGTCTATTTTGGGTGCACTAGAAAAAAATCAGCTAATAAAGCTTTGTACCAATTTCAAGACGTGGCTCTGAGCTTGTCCAGAATTGGGCCCTAATTTGGCAAGATTGGCCCGAGCCCGGGGGCCGAGATTGGGATGGGGATTTGGGTTGCCGAGATTTATGTTTGGTGCGGCATCAACCCTAACAATGAATTATTGGCAGTTGGAAACATCCAGCTCAAGACCAACGAGACCAAGCAATAGAGAGCGTGTTATATAAAGCGGCAATCCCGAGCACATTAAATAGAACAAAGTCGAGCAGCCGAGTCGAGCAGCCGAGTCGAGCAGTCCGAGCAATGAGACTATCAGCATCTGGACCAGAGCGAGACTAAATCAGAACTAAATCAGAACTAAAGCAAAGAGCGAAACTTAAAATAACCAAACCAAAAAGGAATCCAAAATCAATGCGGCAACCAAACTCAAAAAAACCCACGCAAAAAAAACACAATTTGCAGTGCACTGAATTAGACAACTGGTGAGGAGCCCGAAGGTCGCGCGAGGACTCAGCCTCCTGCTCCCCCAAACCATTACCCTTGAAGCTTGGGTATCGCGCTGACAGCTCTCCTTGACTGACCTCCAGCAAGCTGACACTGTGTCTGCATACCCAACCCAGATAGGCGAGACTAGGAAGGAATGCCCCAGAGGAAGTAAATACGTGCCAATGCCACCGTCTGAAAGTCCTTCCGACACTCCCTCCCGAAGCGTGCCTTCGCTCCAGTTCCCCACGTTGTCGCCGCCGCAAAACAGCCTGCAACCAGCCGGGCTGTCCGGCGAAGGTGACGGCGACGGGATCGGTGCGTCGCTGCGCCCCTCCCCGCCCTCTACAGCCTCTCATTTAAGCGCATCCCCGTCCGTTTGTGGAAGCGTACCCTCTACATCTATTTGGCGTGAACGCCGACCCTCCACAGCTTCTCTTTTCCCTCCCCAACGACAGGGCCGGTCCCGAGCAGGCACTCTGCCGTCGCGATTATCGACTAATGGCGCCTCCGGCCCGGTAAATGAGGCCACCCAACAACTGGGAAGCCTCGCACTGCTATCCCCCGACACAGACGATGTGCTGTGGGACTCGAATGCGGTGCGTGGCCGAGTGTTGGCTGGCCGCTCTCCTGGCGTGGCCGCAGTGGCCAACCCTTTTGACGATATCTACCCGGGAAACCAGCCGCTCAACCAGCCGCAGCTGCCCAACCAAACGCATCTGTCTGCAAACACCCAGCCGCAGCTCACCCAGCCGCAGCTCGGCCAAGCGCAGCTCGGCCAGCCGCATCTCTCTCAACAGGACGTGCTGGCCCCCTTCCCGGCGCTGGCGGGCCGCTCCCGCGGCACGTCGCCGAGCCCTGCGGCGCCCGTGGCCGGTGCAGCCGCGCAGACGCCGTCGCAGCGCAGCCGGGCCCGCTCGAGCTCGCTGGAAGCATGCACGCAGTACAGGCCGTATGCCCCGAGCATCTGGAATACGACGCCCTCAAAACAGTCGCCGTCGTCGTCAGCGTCCGGCTCCACGGCTTGCGACACCGACGCCGACCAGCGCTGGAACCACGGCGACATGGACGCCATGCAGCCGTTCTACGCGGAGCTTGCCAAGCGCGCCAACCCGCAGCGCATGCGCAGCTACACATTCACGCCCGCGCCGTCCGAGTTCGACGCGCCGCCCGTGCCCATCGCGCCCATCGGCCAGCCCGTGCATCTCTCTGTTCCTGGCTTTCCGCAGCACCCGCCGCTCCAACACTCTCAGCCGCCGCAGCAACAGCTGCCGCCGCACCAGCCGCAGCAACCGCCGCAGCAACCGCAGTACTATCAATACGAGATCCCAGAGATGCAGCGCAACCGCGCGTCCACAATGCAGACGCTGCACCAGCCGTCGTCCATTTCCCTGGGCCGCTACGGCAAACAGCACCAGCTGCTGGGCGATCTGGCAGAGGGCCCCGTTGTGTCTATCGACGACCTGAGCCCCGTGCCCACGTCGTCGCTGTGGATCAACAACGTGCCGTCGCACGCGACCCCTTATTCGCTGCACACTCTGTTTGGCAACTACGGCCGCATCGACGCCGCCCGCGTGCTGCCCCGCAAACAGTGTGCCTATGTAACATTCACGTCCGTTAACGCGGCCATTGACGCGCAGCGCTCGACTAACGGCATGGAGCTGTACCCGGGCCGCGGCCCGACGCTCGTCGGATTCGCCAAAGTCCTGGACCAGCAGGTCCCGCTGCCCGCGATGCCGCCCCTGCCTGCCATGCCTGCCATGCCCGAGGTGGACGTTGCTGCTGCGCCTGCGGCGGCGCCGGCCGACTTTGGCGGCATTCTGCGTGCTCTGGAGGCCACGCCCGACGAGATCGTCGAGTGCGAGGCGCTGGTGCGTCGCGCAAGGGCCTTTGACGCCTACGAGGCCGCGCCGCGCCCGCCGCCCGAGCTCGCCGACCGCGTATATGTGTCTGCTGTGCTGAGAGATGTGCGCAAGCGCATTGACAACGACAGCCTGACCCGCCAGGAGATCGAGGAAATCGCCCTCGATATGCTGCCCGAGCTGCCCGTCCTGGCCAGCGACTATATGGGCAACACGGTGGTGCAGCAGCTGTTTGATAATAGCGGCGAAGAGGTCAAAGACATGATGCTGCGCAAGCTGGAGCCGTACCTGGCCCAGACCGGCGTGCACAAGAACGGCACGTGGGCCGCGCAAAAGATCATCGATGTGGCCAAAACCAGCCGCCAGCGCACCATGGTTGTGCGCGCGGTGCGGCCCTACGTGGTGCCGCTGTTTTTGGACCAGTACGGCAACTATGTGATCCAGTGCTGCCTCAAGTTCAAGGCGCCGTGGTCCGACTTTGTGTTTGAGGCCATCATCTCGCGCCTGCCCGATATCTCGCAGGGCCGCTTTGGTGCGCGCGCCGTCCGCGCCTGTCTCGAGTCGCCCAACACGTCCAAGGCGCAGCAGCGCGTTGTGGCAGCCACGATCGTCGAGCACGCGGCCCAGCTCGTCACCAACGCCAACGGCGCGCTGCTGGTGGCCTGGCTGCTCGACACCTACACGGCGCGCAACCGCCGCGAGCTCGTCACGCAGCAGCTGCTGCCGCACCTGCCCGCGCTGGCCGTGTCCAAGCTGGGCTCGCAGACGCTGCTCAAGATCATCAGCAACCGCAGCGACGGCCGCCCGGCCGCCCGGCAGCTGCTGGACGCGCTCTTTGATCTTGCCAGCGAAGAGCCGCCCGCAGTGCTCCACACCGTGCTTGCCGACCCAAGCTCGGGGCCGCTGTTCCTCTACAAGCTCCTGAGCACCGGCCTGCCCGAGATGTCGCTGGAGCGCCAGATCGCCGTCAACAAGATCCGCATGCTGCTGCTGCAGCCGGGCGCCGTGATCCCCAACCACAAGCGCCTGCTCGAGGAGGTCGGCCTGGGCATGCTGGCGCCAGCCGACGACAGCCCGCGCCGCCGCTCGCCACAGGCAGAGCACGAGTCCGAGAACGCGCCGGCTGCCTCGCACGGCGCAGCGCCCCCCGCGCACGCCCCGCACGTCGGCCACCCCAACGGGAACCACAATGCGAACCCCAACGGGAACGCCAGCGGCCCCAACAAGAGTGCCTACGGCCACCCCCACGGCCCCAACGGCCATGGACAGCACCATACCCCGCCCAAGGTCGACTATGCGCACGGCAACGGATATCAGGACTGGCTGCGCCCTTTTTAGCATTCTCATAGAGAAGTAATGACGTTAGAGCATTCTGTATAGCGGGCCCTGCCTGTTTGCTTTACAGTTCTTATTTTCACTGATTCATTTATGTCTTCGGCGGGTTTCCCCCTAGCTTTCCGGCGGAGATGTACTGCCGGAAGGCGGCCCAGGGGGTGCGGGGGAATCCCCCGCATATACCAGGTTCTGTAGTCTTTTCATAGCTCTCCGGACGGTGGTGGGGACAGTTGGAGCATGTGCAGTGGTATTATATGTAGTGGTATATGTAGAATGAGCTATGAATTAGGAGCGCCGGATAGCCTCGATGGCGGCCGTGCGCTGCTCGTTGAGCAGTGCGACGAGCTTGTCAGTGTTTTTGGACATGACCTTGAGGGCGGCGGCGGCAACCTGGTCGAGGAACGCGCCGGAGCTTTCGCTCACGCCGACGCCGGCCAGCTGCTGCAGCGTCTCGGCAGAGAAGCCGTCCATGTTGGCGAGAATGGTGTCCAGCGACGGCAGCTCGAGCGGCTCGGGCGCGGTCTCAGGTTCGGTCTCGGTGTCGAGGCTATCGAGGCTGTCGTGGCTGCTGTGGGTATCGCTGCCATCGAGGCTCGGGGCATCCATCTCTATTGATTCGGCTTCAGCTTCAGGCTCTGTAGGCGCTTCTGGGGCGTCGGGAGCTTCGAGGGCCGCTTCGATCTGGCCGACCGAGAAGTTCAGGCTCTGCTCGGAGCGCGCAGTGGTCTCGGCCTCTGAGCGGCCAGAGCGATTAGAGGGACCGGCAGAGAGGTCAGAGGGACCGGCAAAGCGGTCCACGGCCGAGCTCAGCGTCGCGTCGCAGGGAGTGGGATGCGAGGAGTTGAGAACCATGCCGATCTCGGTAGAGTCTGCGGACGGCTCGAGCGAGCGCGCAAACGAGCCGGCCGACGTGACCTCGGCCAGAATCGGCTTGTCGATGTAGTTGGGCTCGACGTCCTGCTCGGGCTCGGCGTCCTGCTCGGGCTCGGCGCTGCGCTCGCCGCGGTTGATGCCGAGGTAGCTACGGTCCACAAACGAGCTGCGGTCCGCGGCCCGCACCGCCAGTGGCGAGTTGTAGGTGCCGCGCATAGAGCCCAGCAACCGCCGCGGCGACAACGAGTGCAGCATCGACGGCGTCGACTGCAGCCATGCCGCCAGAAAACTGCGCTTGGCCTCGGAAGGACGCCCGCCGGGCGACTCTTGAGGGCCGTTCGAGCCGTTGGCGCCATCGGTGTCGCCCGGATCGGCCAGCTTCTCGGCCGTGCTCTGCGTGGTGACGGAAACAAAATCCAGCGACTCATCCCGCCCTGCCGGACCCAAGGTGCTGGAGCTGGAGTTCGAGCAGGCGTTCTGCGACGCCAGCCGCTCGATCTCGCTGTCGTCGAGAAAGCGCGAGAACGCGGGCGTCGACTCCTGGAACGCAATCATCGACCGCCGCACCGACATGACAGAGCGGTGCGCGCGGATGGTGATGTTGGACGAGTCGTTGCCAAAGTCGTCGAGCGGCAGCTGGCTGCACGCGCGCTTGCTGGCCGAATCGGGGCCGTCGCTGAACCGTTTGCGGGTCGAGGCCTCGGAAACAGGGACCTCGGACGCAGTCACATCCGAGATCTCGTCGAGATCCTCGAGGTTCGCCACCTCGGGGCCCATGGCGCTCACCCTCTTCATCTCGGGGACCAGCGCTTCGGGCTCTTGCTCAGAGACCTCTTGCTCTTGCTCTTGCTCTTGCTCTTGCTCAGACTCAAGCTCAGAGATCTCAGACTCAGGCTCAGGGGCTTCAACTTTGGGCTCAGCAACCTCAAGCTCAGACCCAGGAACATCGGGCACTTGGGGCAAAGGCTCGACTTCCATCTCGACTTCCATCTCGACCTCCATCTCTTCAGGCTCGGCCCCAGGCACGGCCCCAGGCTCAAGATCAGCCTCGGCTTCAAGGGCCTCAATGACGGGATCAGACAGGTCCTTGGCCATAGACTCGTCGGCGTCTAGGAACTCGGTGACGTCTGCGTCTCTGAGATCCGGCTCAGAGTCAAGCATGACCTCCTCGGGCACAGACACGATGGGCTCTACAGACACGACGGGCTCTACAGGCACGACGGGCTCCACAGGCTCGACGGCCGCTACAGGCTCAGACAGCTCAGACAGCTCTACCTGCTCAGACGCGACCGGCTCGGCCGCTGCGCGATGGATAAGCTCGGCGAGGTCTACAACCGGCTTGGCCGTTGCATGGTCCGCCTCGGAAAACCGCAGCTTCGGCATCACCGGCAGCTCCAGCCGCCCACCACTGCGCTTGAGCGCCGACAGCGGGCTCGCCTGCACCGACTTTTGCAGCGCCAGTGGAATCTGCCGCTTCCGGCCCGGCGTGGGGGGCGCGGCATGTGACGGCACGCCCTTGGCAGGCATGCTCTTGAAGAAAACACAGCCGGGATCCAGCCGACGGTGCTCCTCCATGGGGTCGTCTTCACGTTCCCAGTCGTTTAACGATGCTCCGCACAGCAAGCACTCGGCCGTGTCGTCGCCAGGCAGCTGCGGCGCATAAAACAGCCCGGCCCGAGCCATGGCCGTCGCCGTAGGCCGCCAGCCCCGCTTGCGCTCGTGCGGCCAGCTGTAAACAAACGTGGCCATACGGGCCTCGTACGAAGCATTAGAATGCGGATCGTAAGGCGTGCCGTGCAGGGTGCAGGCCCCGGTCTCGTCAATAAACAACCGCGCAGCAGCGATGCTGGAAAGCGGGCAGTCGGGCGACAGCTCCAAATGCTCGACGGCAGGATTGTCGGACGGCTCCCAGCCACTGAACGACTCGCCGCATAAATAGCATTGGACTCTGTCGGGCTGGTCTTTGGAAGGCGCATAAAAGAGGCCCGCTTTGGCCATGGTGCCTGCCGCCGGCGATTCGTGGGGCCAGGCGCTGAAATTTTTGACTGAGCGCGAGCGTGTGTTTGTACCTATAATTCTTGCATTGCGATAGCTTTCCTCGCGGGCCGAAACCGTTTGGTAGGCTGTTGTTGTGGGATCCCGTTTGGGAGGCATGCAGATGTAAACAAAGGGCGATGGGAGATGGACCCACCTGCGCGCGGCTTATGTGATTACTTGGGCCTGCACAATCATAATAAAAGCGGGTCCAAGCTGGTCCCGCAAAACCCAATAATTTCTGCGGGGCTTTTGCTTTTTTTGTTAATTCTTTTATTTCATTTGAGGTAGCATGGATCGACTCACGTTCTAAACACGCTATAAACGCACTCTAAACGCACTCTAGATACCCTAAATACACACTAGATACACCCTCAACAAACGTCCGAGCAGTCCTCAGCCAAACAGAACCAAGAGCAAGCATGCGAGACACGCGCATCAAAACCCTGGACCTAGATCTAGACATAACTACGGAAATATTTAATCGGATTCAGACTCGGACTCGGACTCGGACTCGGCCTGCTCGAGCCAGTCGAGGAACGGCTTGGCGGCACGGCGCACCTTCTTGGACGTGTCCTTGTCCACAAACCGCTTGGAGGCCTTGGAGCCCCAGGCCTCGACAACATCCTCCGATACCAGATCGTTTTCATAGAGCTTGAACAGCACGTTGGGCACTTCCTTGATCAGCTCGGGGTGCTGGAGACCAATGAACCGCTCCAGGCCACCCAAAAGCGCTCTCTCGTGCTTGGGCGACGACACAATCTTCGACAGCAAACCAACATGGCTGGGAATATCCTGGACAAGTGTGTCGGCATCAAACAGGCACTGGGCCAGCACCTGCACGGTCTTGGTCTTGGACTGGATGCCGAGATCAATGGCCTTTTTGTAGATCTCAACATCGTCGGCCTCGGGATTGGCCTCCATCCAGTCGCCAAAGTCGTTGAAGACCTTGGCCTCGGCGTCGTCCTCAACACCAAGCGTCGCCATCGTGCGCTCCAGCTCTCTTTGCCGGGCCTTGACGGCCTCCTCAGACACATCGGCAGTCCACTGCTCGTCGTCGTCGTCGTGGCGCATCTCGGGCAGCTGCGCGGCCTCGGCATTGATCCGGCGCGTCAGCTCGTCGTCGCCATCGTCAGCAGCCTGCTCGGCGTCGGCAGCAGCAGTGGCCTCGGCCGCAGACGTCGACGCGGCAGCGTTGGCCATACCCTTCTTTTTGGATTTGGTATTCTGAGGAGGGTTCTTGATAATGAAAGAGGTCAGCTTGTGGCGAGGATCAACAAGCGTCTTGGCTCCGCACGCCTTGCAGTCCATCTCGATGTTGCCGTCCTTGAGAAACACATAGTCGGTCTCGGGGTTCTTGCAGTTGCCGCACAGCACAAACTTGGAAATGAAACCATCCAGAGAGTCCTGCAGCTTGTTGCTATCGTGGATACCGTTCACAAGGTAACGATCATTGGCATCCGAGATCGAGGTCTGGGCACCAAGCTCGAAACCAAAGTACTTGATGATATATGAAGGGGGCCGAGAAAGCGCCCGGGCAACATCCGAGGTGTTGAGCACGGCGGTCTTGACACCGTTACCGCGACCCTCCGTCTTGGATTGGATCGGCGGCATCTTGTACCGGTAAAAGGGGTCCTTGTTATCTCTGCGGATATTAATCGACATGGTGCATGTAAGATGAAGGGATGGATTTTTCAACTGGGATTTTACCCCTGCCCATCTAGTGTCACACTCCCATCCACGCACACTCCCATCCACGCCCGCTCCCTTAATATTAAGGATCCATTAAATTAAATCAAAATACCAATATTTAAATCAAAATCAAAATCAAAATAAAATCAAAATAAAATCAACCAAAAATATCAAAACCGCATAAACAAAAAATAGACCCAAAACCAATCAAAAATCAAATCCCCCCTCATCAACAAATACCAAACAAGCCAATAAAGTCCGCGCCCGACATGGTATGACTACCAACACCCCACCTGACATGTCTCCGGACATGGGCTTTGGTGAGCTTGCTAGCGAGCACCGGAATGAGCACCGGAGCGAGTCTTCGGAACCATTGAATATACCAAAAGGTCCTGACTCTATCGATCCAATGATCCATCAATCGGATTCTTCCCAGGAAGACCCGGTTCCCACCTCCAGACGCAGGCGGCCAGTCAATCGGCCCAATTATGCAGACACGCCTAATGTTCTGGAATTAGACCCCGAATCAGACGACAATGAATCGGAAAGCGTCGAAGAGACTTTACAGCCTCAGAAACAGGTTCGCCGCAAACGAGGAAGACCTCCGTTGCACAATAAACGAGTCCCCGAGACCAGCCGGACCCCTTGGAACTGGCAACGCAAGCCGCATGCCAGCGACAAGATGGGCAAATTAAACTACGATGGGGCGACTGTTTCTGAAGACCGCTTGACGCTCACAATGGCCGACGGCTCCACTTTGACGAGCGGTGATTTCGTCTATCTATTGGTGGAACCTCTGGGCGAACCTTACTATGTGGGCCGAATCATGGAGTTTGAAACAATAGAAAACCCGCAAAAACCCGACTGTACAAACGCAGCTGACCGGTGGAAGGTCAAGTGCAATTGGCTGCTTCGGCCCGCCAATGTCGACAAACAAGCTAGAGACACAAGAGAGCTCGTGTTGACCATGCAGAGCGACGATTGCGAGCTCGAGAGCATCCGCGGCAAATGCATCGTTAAACATAAAAACGATATCGAAAATCCACAGACGTACAAGGACACCCCCTCGAATTTCTGGTTCGACCGGCTCTGGGATCGTCATATCAAGCGCTTTTTCGAGGTAGTGCCTTCCTACCAGTTGGCATACCTGCCCGACAAAGTGCGGCTTGAACTTGAAAAACGGGTGGATTTCGTAGTGGCTGAGCCGGTCAAAGCCAAGGAAATGCGCAGCAAGTGCCGCTGCTGCAAAACTTGCTCCAATTGGTGCACGGAAAAAGACTCGGTCAATTGCGCATTCTGCAAATCCCAATACCATATGGCCTGCTTGAATCCGCCGATTGCCGAAAAACCAACCGGAAGATACGGATGGGCGTGCGGTCCTTGCTGCGTGGATGCAGAAAAAGACGCCCGTGCCGGCATGCTTTATTCCGCGCCGCCTCGTCGCCGCAGTAGCGCTTTCGGCGAAGAAACAGACTCGTCGCCGGGCCCAGCGCCTGTGGAGGAGGTCATTGCGCCCGAACCGGCGTGCAACCGGCTTGAAAAAGCGCTGAATCTGGCAGGCTCGTCGGTTCCGCGCGAAAAAATGCTATGGCCATTTACTTACCTCGGCACTTATGCAGGCATCGAAGACGTGTTTGATGTGGATGGAAGTATTGAGCCAAGAGCAGCGTCGCGGATTGGGCCAAAATACCAAACTAAAGTCACCGATTGGCCGGGTCGTCCCGTGGAATACTACAAGGTCACTCGGCCCGACAGAAGAGCCAGTAGAGGCCGGCCCAAGCGCGGTGCCCCGCCGCCGCCTCCAGTCCCTTTAATCTACGAGCCGGCAAACCTAGACCGTAGTTTGCCGTGGGTCCAGGAAGTGCCTTCTGGCTACATTGAAAGAGGCGGAGATTCCACATCGACCCTCAACTGGACCAATACGGTAGGAGACCCGAGCGAGTTTCTCCAGAAAACCCATGTTTATGCACAGAAACTTGGCATGAAGCCGTACTCTACGAACTTTATGGACGCTTGTTTAAAGGCATTTTTGGATGCCGCTGGCCAGGAAGCACCCGCGCTTCGAAAAGTAGCTACCTTCACTCGCAAGTCCCTCAAAGAGCCTACATTCACCAGCAAAGAAGAGGCTCTGTTCGATGTGGCTGTGAGCAAATATGGCAGCGACCTGCATTCGGTTTACAAGGAAGTGGGCTCGAAATCTTCGGCTGATATTGTTCGCCATTATTACATGTGGAAAAAGACCAGCCATGGAGCTGCTATCTGGGACGTCTGCGCGGTTCGCCCTTCTCGCCGCCGAGCACCACCTTACGATGCAAAGTTTTTGGCCAGCATTGCCGACACCTTTGACCCGGAAACCACCCTCAATAGCGACAAGCTCAAGAAGCAGCACAAAAACGTCATTTGCGTGCATTGTGGAGCCACGGCTTCGCGCGAGTGGAAACGCTGCTCGGGAACGCCTCCTGGTCCCGAAGACGACCCCATCGAGGCATTATGCTCGCGCTGCTCGCGGTTGTGGTATCGCTATGGCGTCGTGTGGGATAAACCCGAGTCTGTGCTGCGAGTCTATGCTACGCGATATGGCAAGTTCAAAACCGACCCTGAACTTCTTGAGGATGCTCGAGCGATTCTTGCTGAGCGCACAAAGGATATTGAACGGCCGCGAAAGAAGCGCCAAACCAAGCAGGCAGAGGTGGACACCGACGCTGCCGAAGTCGAGGGTGAAGCCGAAGGCGACAACGACGCTGAAACCGACGCCGAAGCAGGGTCTGTGGCACATGCCACACCCACAGCGGCTGTTGCTGAAAAAGAGGTCAAAGTCGAGCCCAAAGTCGAGGCTAAACCTGAGGCTAAATCTGAGGCTGTGGCTGCGACGCCTGAGCCTATTGACATTAAAGACGAGGGAAAGAAGGAAGATGAAAAGAGGACGGTCTTGTCTCCCCATACGCCTGAAAACAATGAGATAGAGGTTGTCGAACTTCTCTCGTCGAGTGAGTCTTCTTTGAATGAGGAAAGCTTCAGTGAGGTCGAAACCGACATGGAAGAGACGCCTGATAAAGCCAGCGTCACGTTTTGTGCCGTCTGTCTCATTCTGGATCCCACAATGCCTCAGCTAAAGTGCTCGCGGTGCCAACTGGCAGTGCACTCGGCATGCTATGGCGAGAGCCTGCCTGCTAATGGCCAGGCGTGGCAATGCGATACTTGCAGGAACGATGTCGAGTTAAAGTACTCGGCCCAATACAAGTGCACATTGTGTCCGGTTCCGCAGCTCGACTTTGCCAACTGGGTCCAGACAGGCATGCCGTACCCGCCAGACGCTCTAAAACACGCTGATCTTGGTTCATGGGCACATGTGCGGTGCGCAGTATGGACACCCGCGGCTCTGTTTGGCGATGCGGCCAAACTGGCGCCCGTCACCGGACTTGCGGCCATCAAAGACGCAGCCAATGAGAAGTGCTTCCTCTGTTCGGGGCCGGTCGCCTCGCCATGCAAATGCGATCGCTGTGACCGGATAGTGCATGCCGGCTGTGCTGGCTTTGCCAGCTACTCGATGGGCTTTGCCTGGAGCACCGACCCCGTTGGCCGTCTTATTGAGTTCCAAGGCAGATCCGGCCGCTTAGAGGCTCGGATCAGGTGCCCGGAGCACTCGCCCGATGGCTTAATTGCCATGTCGGAGTTGGATGCTCAACAGAATAAGACCGCATTGCAGTTGTATGCTCAGCAATCCAAGCAAGCGCCAACCAGTTCCCTGCAGCCGGGAGCCGAGTTTTTCGTCAACCAAAAGGACCCCTCGAAGGTGGTTTCGGTGATCTACTCGGCGAATCCCGACCAGAAACTGGCCGAGCCGCCGGTAGAACCGCCGGTCTGTGGTTCATGTGGAAATGACGCTGCGAGAGCCTGGTTCAAGACCTCCGATGGCGTCCTGAAATGCCCCGGCTGCCATGGAAACCGCCAGGAACACCAAGCGCAGCCTGTTCCCACCTTCGACGAAATAGAATCGGGGATGGTCTTGGATATGATCTCGGCCCAGGTCTCGCAACAAGACTCCACGCGGCGAGCCTCCTTTCATCTCAATACTCGTCCCACAGAGGTCATCGATCTCGTCTAGGCTAAAATTCTAAGGGTTGATCCTTATATGTATATTAAATTATTCGTTTCAGCTTAGCGGGCCCTAGGCTCGAGCTGATCGAGCTGATCGAGCTGATCAAGCTGAGGCCCGAAGAGCGGCCTCGATCTCGTCTATTTCCGCTAAAGTCGAGGCAGACGCAAGCCGTTCTTGGAGAGCCTGCTTCTCCTTTTCAGACAGTTTTGTTTTGATTAACGGCGCTTCCACCTGCGCACCGCCTTCTAGCTTAGACACTAAAGCCGTAGGCTCTTGTAGCGAACCAAACATCTCCCTTGCCTGGCTTCTTTCCGAATCCTTGACTCTTGTATAGTCCAATATTCTCACTTTCGGCACCAAAAATATAACATAGAGCCGGTAGTGGCTATCCTGCGATACTGGATTCGGGGCCAGCGTCAAATAAGTTAAGTTCTGCAAGCCCGCCAAGAACCGCAGATCCTTGAGCGCACTCAAGCGGTTATTGGCCAAATTCAGGACCTCCAAATTAGGCAAATGCACCCCCAGTTTCTCATCCACGGCCCGGATATAGTTATTAGCGGCCAAAAGACCTTTTAAGCGAGGCAGGTTGGGGAAATTGTCAAGCTCAATCAGCGCATTGTTGGTCAAGTCAATGAAATCCACAGAGTCTTGGGACACTCCCAGATTCTCTATCCTTGCAATTTGTCTATCTCTTAATAGCAGTTCTCGCTGTTTAAGAGCATTGATGGATCGAGGTGCCTCTGCCACTACTCGTGGAGTCAACATCGATTACGAAATAGTTTTGATCTAATGCACTATTTAGTGCACTACAAAGTCTAGCAGCTAAACAGGCACTAAAAATCCCTGGTCATCCATGTTTCAGAAACACGAGTATCTCCATGCTGCTCCACGTAGGGCTCCAATGGCTTGAATCCAAACTTTTCATAAAGAGGTTTGCCGGCTTCGCTGGCAAGCAGACAGGCGCGGGCAGGTCCCTCGCTGCATGCATCTCCATCCTTGAAATATGCAGCTGGGGAGCGAGGAAGATCGTCCAGAATATCACCAAAAAACTTTTTGCCGTAACCTTTACCGGGGATGCAGATTCCAAACAGGAAGCAGTAGGTGCATGCGTCCGCATTATACAATGTTTTCTCCAATTCAGCCCGAGTCTTGTGTGCATAGGATTTGTAGACTTGTGCATCCGGCAGCACGTTGTAGTTTTCATAGGCCCGGTGACAATACCCAACACAATCGGGGGAAAAAAACAGCGTCTTTGTCGATCCAAACTGCCACCATACCTGGAATCTAGCGTACCAAGAAAGTAGCTTTAGTCTTAGCTTGGACCAAACCGTCTTGGTAGGGTGCATATAGTTGGGCAGGGCCCAAATGGAGGCTCCAACCGCCTTGCCATCGTCATAATAAAGGAAACCTCTCCAGCCAGGGTCACTGATTTTACTATAAATGAACCAAGCAAATACATTGACGTATCGCTGATATGCTTTTGCTCTCTCCACCAGCTCGCTTAGGCGGGCTCGAGGATCCTTGATGCCTACAAAAAAGGGCGAGGCCGAGCTCGGGAATTTGTAGCGGGGAGAAACACCAAGGGTGCTACTAGCATCCTCTGAGAATGCTTTGGCCAATACTTGAGCAATTTCTAAAGCGTCGGCATAAGTAGCCTTATAGGGATCGATGGCCTGCATGTTGGGACCCAGAAGATCTGCGCACATGATATATATCATCAGGAGCGGCTGTAGTTGCCGTATTGGTCATGAGCATGCTAAATCAGCTAAATCAGCTAAAACTCTTTCTCTATTCATAGTTAAAACAAAACCTAAACAAAATCCCGAGTCATCAGAGTAGTAGTATAAGGGATACCATCAACGGGTTGGGTGAAGGGCTCATCTGCTGTGAACCCAAACTTCTCATACAGGCCCTTGCCCTCGTCGGATGCAAGCAGCATGAGCTTGCAGGGTCCTTCAGAAGTGACGTCGCCATCCCTAAAAATAGCATTTCCGGCCGGCAGAGACTCCAAAATCGCGCCGAGATACTTCGTGCCGTATCCTTGGCCCGGAATCGTAGTACAGAAGATCTTGCAATAGTGGCAGGCATTGGCAACATACCTCGTTTTCTCCAGCTGATCGTAGTTAAGATGTGCGTAGAATTTCAGCGTCTGTGCGTTTGATTGAATCCCATAATGGTCTCGGGCATTGTTGAACACCTTTTGCATTTCAGGCGTAAACAATGGTCTTCGTTCCCCTAGAAACATCCAAGCAAGCTTCATATAGTTCCAAACACTGACTACAGCCGTCCAGGCCTTCCATGCAAACGATACAGACGGCCGTGAGTAAGAAGCCAATTGCCAGATCGCGGTGCCCACCACAGTGTCGTCTTCTCTAAACAAGTAAGATTTGAACTGAGGATCAATGAGCATCGGATAGAGGGCGTAGGCGGCCCCATAGATGAGCCGGCGGTAGTTTATGGCCTGGTGAACCAAATCGCTAAGCCGCTCACGAGGGTCCTGGAGCCCCATCGATAATTGAAAGGGGGTGTGGATAACGTACCGGGGTTGAACACCGGCAGTAAATCCAAGATCGTCCATGAAGGCAGGCACGATGGCCGCAGCTACCTCAAGAGCCTGCGAGAATGTCGCACGGTACGGATCAATGGTCTCCAACATGAAGGGTTAGGAGAGATCCCCACATCAACACTTGAAACCGCTTAACTGGCTTGAAACCGGCAACTACGAACAGCTGCTCTCTACTTTCGAGCCAGCTAATTAGCCAGCCATTTTAGCCAGCCATTCCCTTCACGCTATTAAAAATGTATCTAGAATGAGCTACTCGCAGAACTTTTTATTAGGATCCAGCTGCTTGAACATCACTTCATGGTTCACTGTGCAAGTTTCAAGGTGATCAGTTGTTGTGAATCCATTCTTGAAGCCAAACTTGGAGTACAGTCGCGATCCGCCAGCAGTGGCAATGATCATTGCCTTAGGAGGACCGTGCGACTCGTTATCTCCACTCTTGAAGTCGGCATCGGTAATAGGCAGCTCATTGGAGACGGTTTCAAAGAACTTCTTGCCATAGCCCTTTCCTTGAGCACAGCTATCGATGGCAAAGATCTCCAAATAGTAATAATCTTCGTGAGTGTAGCGGATTTTCTCGAGCTCGCTGTAAGACATCTTGGCCATTGCTTCATGGCCCTTTGTAGAGTAGCTCACGCCAGCATCCTCAGAGAACCGCTTCCAAAGTGAAGTCATATCAGGGTGCATAACTGGTTGTTTTTCGCCCAAAAACATGAGCTTGACCCGGGCCCAGTAGTACCAAGAAAGCAATGTGGTCTTAAATTGGAACCATTTACTGACCGGAGGCCATTTGCTCCGCAGATAGTGAGGAATCGTCCACAATGCAGCTCCAATTACCCGGCCAGTATCATCATCGTACAAAAGCGAAGTACGTCCACCAGGTGTCCGCATTATAGGATACCAAATCATGGCATATGCAGTCACAAAGCGCTTGTAGCTCTTGGCTTTATCAACCAGTTCACTCAGTCTCTGGCGAGGGTCTTTGATGCACATGGTCCTAGTAATAGCATTGGTCCAAGTATACCGAGGACTAACGAAATTGGAAAAGCAGGGATCATCTTTAAATCCATCGGTGATCACGGTACACAAGTCCAGAGCATCGTTAAATGTCACCTCCTGGGGATACAGTGACCGAATCATACCCTGGAGACTGCATAACCGGCTTTATCTAGTATCGGGGTAAGGGCCCGCATGGACTTTCTGAATGGGGACATTCGCCGTCTCGGCATTCTCGAAGATATACAGGAATTCTTTTCCGACAAGGGTGCAGTAAATAGTTATTTGCAAGTAAATATTCAGTTAATCTTTCTCTGAGCAGTCGAGCTCACTTGGTTCCGCAAAGGTGGCCGTGGGAAAAAATCCCCCCAGAATACCGCGAAATATCTTTCAGGATTTTTGATTTGGTCTATCGCATAGTTATCTATAAGCTCAGAAATATTTCACTCAATAACTGGATCCAATAAGAGGTGGAACAGGAGTAAAAAGCAACCTGGCTAGTCGCAGAGACTCTTGTTTGGATCCAATTGCTTGGACATAATATCCCGCGACATGGTGCAGGTTCTAAGCTCGGCGGTAGTACTATGTTCAACCTTGAACCCAAACTTGCCATACAAGCGTGCACCGCTAGCATTCGCAATCATCATTGCTTTTGGGAGCCCCGACGATTTGTGGGATCCACTTTCAAAAGTGACATCAGACAGCGGCAGCTGGTTAGCCGAAGCCTCGAAAAGCAGCTGGCCGTAGCCTTTGCCCTGCGCACAGCTATGCACTGCAAAGATCTCCAGGTAGTAGTAGTCGTCATGAGTATAGCGCACTTTCTCCAATTCGGCGAGACAATTTCGCTAATTCCTGGTGTTTCTCGGCTGAATAGATAACCCCTGCTTCCTTTGAAAATCGCGGCCATAAAGCCCGCCATTCGGGATTCATCACTGGCTGCGTCTCACCCAAAAACATGAGCTTGACTCGGGCCCAATAATACCAAGACATTAGCTTTGTTTTGAATTGGAACCACCAGCTAAGAGGAGGGTATTTGAGTGCAGCGAATGAGGAAGTGACCATACAGACGCACCAACCACCCGGCCCCAATCATCGTCATATAAAAGAGATGTGCGAGTACCTGGACGTCGAAGGATCGGGTACCATAGCATCGCGTATGCAGTAACAACCCGCTTGTAGCTCTTCGCTCTATCAATGAGCTCATTCAGACGTTCGCGAGGGTCTTTGATGCACATGGTCCGAGACACTGCATTGGCCCACTGGTATCGAGGAATTGCCCAGTTATTGAAGCATGTATCGTCCTTGAAAGAATCCGCAAGCACTGTAGAAAGGTCTAAAGCATCATTGAGGGTAACCTCTTCGGGGTATAAAGATTTAATCATGAAATCAAGAGATACCGCATAGAATAACCCGTGTGCTAGCCTATATGCACGATTTATAGTTCATGCAGGTTTGCTAAGTGAGGTATGGAGTCCATAAACCCGTGCTGGAAGCCAACCCGGGATACCAAAATGAGTCACATGGACCACTATCAGCTGATAGTGGCTCATTGGGCCAGTTAGCAAGTCACAAGAAGCAATTCACAAGAAGAAATTTGCAAGTTTAGGCAATAGTTGCCAGTTATCTACAGGTTTAGTTAAAAGCGAGCACTACCAGCCATCGCGAGACAGCTTAGATTGGGTAGCGGCCAGGCCAGGCTCGTGACGCGCACTCTCGATCATCTCGGTAAGGGCGTCATTCTGCTCGGCAGTCAGCGGCTTGTACACGCAGCGAGGGTCCAGGAAGCGGAAGCGGCCAGCGGCAAAGTCAAGATCCGACATTCTGTCGAGCACATAGAGCTGGGCACGAATATATTGAACCAGGTGCTCGAGAATAGTCATATCAACGACGTCGCTGCGCTCAAACAGGTTACGCCATAAAGCGCTAGCAAGCACGGTGTCTCCGCCAAGCATAGACTCATCGTAGGAAAACACCGAGCCCTTGAGCTGCTCGTTGAACCGCTTCTTGTAGGCGTTGACGGTCCGGTCACTGTTGACGCGGATAACCTCGCGCAGGCTGTAGTCCACGTCGTCAAATACACCATTAACAAGCTTCGTTTGATACTCGCGGCCATACCGCCGAGGCATCTTGCGCATGCGCACATACAGCATCCACACATGCAGGGACGTGATCTGGAACCATTGGAAGTAGGTCTGGGGCATACCCAGCCGCTCGTAGTAGAACTTGGCGTAGGGAGTAAGAGGTTTGCCCTTTTCAAAGTGGGCCTGGCCCTTGCATTGGTCGCGGTAAAGAGCGCCGGCAACAGGACCCGATCGGATACGGTCCATGTCGAGGTTGAATGTCTTGATCAGGTTCTCACCGAGCATCTTCTGCCAGCCTTTAAGGGGCGCATTATAGACACCAGTGTCACCCTTGTACTGGTTCAGAATGTGAGCCACAAGATTGCCTTTGGGGCATTCACTGGGCAAGAGCGGAGGAACCGCTCGGGGCACGAGGTTCTCTTCGTCCTTGGTATCGACAACCACATGTTTCTCGTGCATCTTGATTTTGACGGGCTTGGCAGGCTTCGCGGCCGTCTTCAGCTCGGCGGCCGCTTCAGATACAGCCTTGCCGGCCTGCGAATAGAGCCGCAGGCCCAATCTTGATGGTCTTAGGCCGAACATCCTAGTGAAATTTGACAAAGCACTATTCCCAGGACCCTTACTGGAGTGCTGGGTCCCTTCCTCGTGCTGAGAGCGCCTACTTGGGACCTTGGGTAGGAGCCTTGGAAACAGCAGTTTGTCATGGCAGACCAGCTCCTTCAGTCGGCTAAAGATGCCAGCTACTTTACTATCCCATTGCCCGAGCTCGAGAAACTATATGAGCTTTCGGATAAATTCACTGATAGCCGTCGGTTGACTGTTCGTGAAGCCGACTGGTACACTTTGTTGGAGCAGCATTTCTACCTGTGTCTGCTAACCGGAAACGACACCAAAGCCAAATTGATGCTGCAGCGAGCCACCGACAAGTTTGGTGCTGATTCTGAGCGCGTAGCGTCTATGCGGACGGCATTTGTTCAGGCCACCAATACTCCTGAGAACTTTGAAAAGTACTTGAAGGGCCCTAAAGGCGACGGCATTATTCCCGGAGTCGCTAAAGACCCTTTTGCTGTAAAGAGACAAATCACCCCTTTAAAGGCGGCCGGAAAGTGGGAGCAGTACATTGAAAAGCTCGTCGAGTACGTGGATTCGGACCCTACGGACGCAGAGGCCTGGGCCGAACTGGCTAACGCCTATGTCACCACCGGCAACTTTGAAGATGCTATCCTGAGTCTTGGCCAGGTCCTTCTTCTCAGCCCCTATGCATATCCTATTTTTGCTCGCATTGGCGAGCTGCGGCACTCTCAGGCGTCGGCCATGAAGCAGGGCATCCAGGGATCTACAGAGCAGCTTGTGGACTCGGTAGCCAACTTTTGCCGGGCCGTAGAGCTCTGCCCCAACTATATCCGCGGCTGGGCCGGTATCTATGTTGTGAGCAGCAAGCTGTTGCAATGGCCCCGTGCCCCCGACAGAGCTCTTTACGAGAAGCTTCAAAAGAAAGCTGCCAGCAAGCTCAAGGCTCTGATCAAGAGCAATATAGGCTCTGCCGAGGATCTTGAATCGGCTAAGAAGATTCTCCAATAGTCTCGCTAAAAGAGTGCTAAAAGGGTGCTATTTGTATAAAGATCTTGTTTAGTTGTCATAATTCATTATCTATCTCTCGCGTATTTACTCAAAGGTCAAAGATTCGGTTTCACTCTTGACAACTGGTAACACACTGTCTATCCATGCCGCATCTCTAAGAAGCTGCGTGTGATCTGCTGCTCCCAACGAAGCCCGGCGTTTCACCGTTTTGAAATCGCCTTCTTTCTCCACATAACTGCGCACAACCTGGCCGGTCGTAAAGTCCACAAAAACTCGGGTATCACGGACCCGGAAAAGCACATCATCAACCCGCAGGTACATTCTGACCAGAACCAGCAGTTCTGTAGCCATAACTCGCACTTTACCAGTAAAAGTAATGAGGCCATTGTCGCCGAGCTCATCTTCAAAAAGCGGCACTTCGTCAAAGAATAAGATCGGTTTCGGCTGCTTGAGCCGGTCAATTGGAATCCTGGCCCCTTCGTCCAGCTTTAACTTAGATGGCCCAGACTCGGTGCCTTTGTAGTCGGTAGAATATGTCCAGTCAAACGGCCGATGGATTTTGGAAACATCATGGCCATGATTGTTGTGTTGTCTACTGCTTCTCCATTCTTCCGAGTAGGCGACCTGCACATTTCCACTTGCTTTTCCTGTTTTATCTACCTTTTCAAGCGCATCCAAAGCATTAAACTCAAGTTTCCACCCTGAGACATGCTCCAGCGACACCACACTTTTCCCGAAAATCATCTCCGGAATAGGGATTTCCAGCCGCTCCTCGGCAGCTTCCATAGAAGGAGCATCGAGAATTGTGCCTTTATTGGTGTTAACCGTCCACTTCTCGTTTCGCCAAGATCTCATTGCAGTGAGGAGGTGGTTGAAATCTTCCCACCGGGCTTGGATCAGCGATTCGGTTAGTCACTGGTCACGATGGCAGCGTGATTAAGATCAGACTAGTTGTGTGTCAGCGATTAGACAGTTCAGAATCCCCCGCTTCAGGTCGGCGCCGGGGTTTGGGGTTGGAGGTTGAATTTGGTGACTAATCGATGGTGTGGCCCTAGGGCTTAGGGCTCACGTCACAAGCACTCACAATTCAGTCTACTCTAACGTCGGCTGCCGAAATCACAACCTTCTCAACCTAAGAATGGCCATCTCCAAGAACAACCCCATCCTTAAGAACCATTTCCGGAAGCACTGGCAGGAGCGTGTCAAGACCCATTACGACCAGGCCGGAAAGAAGGTCTCGCGCCGTAATGCCCGCGCTAAGAAGGCCGCTGCCGTCGCTCCCCGTCCTCTTGACGCTCTGCGCCCTGTGGTCCGCTGCCCCACTCAGCGTTACAACCGTAAGGTCCGTGCCGGCCGTGGCTTCACCCTCGCCGAGCTCAAGGCCGCCGGTATCCCCCGCCAGTACGCCCGTACTGTCGGCATTGCCGTCGACCACCGCCGTCAGAACCGCTCCGTTGAGGGCTTTGAGCTCAACGTTGCTCGCCTGAAGGAGTACCAGGCTCGCCTTATTGTCTTCCCCCGCAAGGCCGGCAAGGCCAAGAAGGGCGATGCTTCTGCTGCTGATGTTGCCAACGCTACCCAGGTCACCATCTCTGCCTCGTTCCCTATCGTCAACCAGTCGTTTGAGATCACCACCAAGCCCGTGTCGTCGGTCGAGACCACCAACGCCTACCGCACTCTGCGCGACGAGCGTGCGATTGCCCGCTACGCCGGTGCTCGCGCTGCCCGTGCCAAGGCCAAGGCTGAGGCTGAGAAATAAGCTGCTAAGCAATAAGCAACAAAATCAAAGCATGCCCCGACTGGTTCTACGGGGTTTTATAGTCACGCCAGTCAGTAATGCGTTAAACCTATTACATTATCAGCCCGTTCTCTTTTCTTTGTTTTTCTTTTTGTGAAACTAAGACAAATAATACTATATATAGCTGGCGGAACCTGTAGTTACCGATAGTTGATAGCCACAAACTGTCTGGATAGAGTGCAGCACAGAAGAGCTTCAGGGGCTATTATAGACCCTAGGAAGGAGCAGGAAAGTACTCGCCGTTTGGAGAAATGAGACTGGCTGCTCCCTTGAGGACCTCTACTTGGAAAGGCTCGCAGGGATAAGGCTCACCGTCCACCGAAAGGAACTCCTTGTTGTTGGCAGGCGATAGCCGGAAAGCAGAGACCTTTCTGTAGTTGACATCTTGCGATTCGACGTGCTTTGCGGTGCCGAACTTCAAAAAAAGCTTGCTAGTGTTCCACCGGCCCAGACTAGTATCCCAGGAGATCATATCCATGGCTCCATCCTGAGGCAATGCATGAGGGAAGACAGGCGCATCGCCAGACATCCACGACATGTTGCCTACATAAAATAACGAGAGTTTCGGACGGTTCTCGCGGTGCCAGTCCTCGGGTATCGGATCGTTGACGGTGCCATACTTTAGGTCTAATGATGGCTCTTCTTGTTCCGTGACGCGGCTGGGCGAGCCATGTTGGCTAACATGGTTCTGGATGTCCTCAGATGTGGGGCCGCAGGCCAATTTATACGCAAGAGTACAAGGGTATCGTTGGCGGAACCATGTCTTGATGGCAATGCCAAGATCAAACCGAACCGGACCCATCCATCTCCAATCATCAGTACCAAGATCGCAATCGGCAATGATACCAAACGATTGGCTCAAGAATGAGTAGAATTTGGTCTGACCCTGCGTGATGGCCATCAAGTCCATTGGAGTTGCTTGGCCCTTGAGAATGCCAAGCACGCCAATGGCCAAATCGCGGGTTCCAAGCAATGTCTGAGCCATGGCATTGCCCGATCCTCCTGCGAGCTGCGCAACAGGCATCCTGCGAAGCGCCTTGGCACCTTCGGGCCGTTCTGCAAGGCCGTTCAACACCTCGTGAGGCAGACCGTCTCCACTCACACACACAATGCCGTCGTACTTGTCCAAATCTAGGGTCTTTACGACCTCGGTGGCATGGCCATGGTGAGTAGTCGACACGATCTCGAGCTTGGTACCGGCAGCCTCGAAGACGGGCCGTGCATGTCGGAAGAAATTGTCCCGGGCATTGCCAGTACCTCCGTGAGGATTGATAAACACAAACAGCGACTTTTCGCGTTTCACGCCCTGGTAGGCCTGACCAAGAATGTAGCTGTCAAAAGGCTGGTCCAATTGGGTGGATTCGGGATCGGTGAACCTCACGCGGATCATTTCTAGTTTACCTGTCCGGTCAACTTGATGGCCCTCTCCTGATTGTCGCACATAGCCAAGAACCACGCACGTGCCAGAATCCTTGGCAGCCACAATATCAGTAAATGGAATCAGTCTTTCCTGAACACGCGTAAAGAAAAACCATACGCGTACAGACTCCTGGACCCGGATGCCCTGGTGGTCGAATTTCCCTACCACTGTCCGCATAGTGACAAATAGAGGTCGCATCATCTTTAGATAGCCGGCTGCAGGCAGCCGCTAGCGAGTGAAATTGGCATGAAATGTAGCCTGTACTGCACTGCTCTAGCTTCTAAAACGCCAGCAGCTCAATCTAAGTATTAGGAATAAAATAATCTAGTTTACATTTTTTAGGACTCCAAGTCTAGTAGTCGAAACTCGGGTTACATCTCAACAGTGGCATCTGTGGGCTTGTAGACTAGCCGGTAGTCCATCTGCTGGAGAATCAGTGCACCATGGAGCTTGCGGACCACGAGAGTGGCTTCAAAGGCAAAGATATCCTTGTTTCGCTCGTCGCCAAACTTGCACCGCCCCGACACGTCAATCATCATGTAAAGAGCATCTGGCGTAGACGTCGGAAACGGATGGACGTTGTATCCGGTGACCTCATGCTCGGTGGGTGGCACCTGTTGGATCATTTGTTGGAAAGCGTCTGCGCCGGCAAAAGGGGTGCCGTTCCAGAGGATCTTTGAGTTCGGCTGTATGGCTGAATTGGGCACGCGGCCGTCCAGGGTGCGGAAGAACTCCCTGTAAAATGCTTCGCCTTCTCTAGTGGAGCTGTCCAGCAGCTGGTTCAAGGACATTTTTCAGTGATTACCAACAGCCTCGTTTCGCGATTATTAGGTTCCCCGGGGCTTAGTCCCAAGGGTGAACTAAGGTTAACTATGGTCCCAATTAGGTTTTAGCTAAGGTTCCAGCTAAGGTTCTCGCTGGGTTACGGGTTCCCAATCCGGGTTCCCAATCCGGGTTCCCAACCCGCTGGTCGCTTAGTTAAGCAGAATCAGGCTGCCCGGCTTCGCCCGACCAAATGCATCCCCTCTCTGTTCCTTGCCCGGTGCCAAGTGGTTACGCAGGATCGGTCAAAGTGCATAAGAGTCGGCTAAATTGACTACGTGTTGACTCAAAAAAGTCAATCAGTTGCTGTCCAAGCAAATGTGGTCTCGTTTGTTAAAAAGTCACCATAGTTGCTATGGTATGTGAATAGGAAAATATGTGCATAGAGCAAGGGGAATTATTGGGATCAACAGAGCCCCTGCAAGTCGCAGAGCCAAAGAAAAGGTCAAAGGAAACAAGAGATGAAAAGGACAGGATCTGGTGATTGAACCACGTATTCTAAACCACGCAATCAAAATAGTCTTAAACTCTACTAGGAAATTACCGCACCTACTCTCGTCCCCCAACCAATGCTGCATGAGCTATAGCGCTGACAGATGCATGCAGCCTTCATGTGAGCATTTGTGGGCTTAGGGGGGTAGTCCCTGCTTACCCCACCCCACACCCGGCTGCCCTGGATCGCCCCGCAATTTGAATCGGGCCATACGCAAGTTTACCATCTCTAGCAAAAAAACAAGCACCCCAGACCGTATTTCCGACCTGCATCCACCGCCTACAAATATTCCCGGCTTGGCAAATCCCCTCAATGCAGAGCGAATTCTTTGAGAACAACACAAAGCGACATATCGCCTGCACCTGCTGCCGGCGCCGAAAGCTCAAGTGCGACGGCAAACGGCCGTCGTGTGGCACATGCCGCCGCCTCAACCAGGCATGCGAGTACTCGGATATCATCCGCAAAGCCGGCCCCAAGCGCGGGTACGTGCGGAATCTCGAATCCCGGCTGTCCCAGCTCGAAAAGCTGCTGGAAGAGTACAATCTCAATGGTCTTGAGAATGGCGAGTGCAACAATGGCCATCTCGTGAGCTTGCACATCGATGAGCCTCTTCCTCCGGCGCCACTGGTCGAAGAACTTACAGAGTTGTTCTTTTCCAAGTTCAACGTCATGCTACCGTTCATCGACAAGACCCGCTACGACGTCGCCATGAAGATGGGTCCCATGAAACAGCCGCGCGCGTTTCTGCAGTACGCAATCATGGCTACGGCGGCCGCAGACTCGCCGCGACACAGCCGTCTAAAGACAATCTTTTATACCCGGGCCCGCAAGTACCTGTACCGGGCCCAGAACCTCCGCCACATCAACGGAGCCGCTTCCGTAGGCTTTCTGCAGGCCCTCGTCTTGATTGCCCACTACGAGGCTCGCGAGGGACTGCTTCCCCAGGCCTGGATCTCCGTTGGCACCGCCTATAGAGCTCTGCTGATGATGCAGCTGCATACCCTCGATGCCAAGAGCTATAACGATCCAATTGGCCGCGACTCGTACGAAACCGCCGAGTGCCGCCGCGCGTTTTGGTTCCTGCTGCTGTCGGAGCGCCTTGGATCCATGGTCATGACCATGCCGGGCATGATTGACTTGTCCATCATCTTCACCAAAGTGCCTTTGGACGACGATGCCTTTTTGGCCGGAAACTACGACACGGAAACGCTGAGCATGGAGGAGCTGCTTCGCCAGCCCACGCTGCTCACCCGCTACCCGCGCGGCCGCATGGCGTATCTGCTAACCATGACGGAATGCATTTACCAAGGCATGGAGCTGGGCCGGTTCCCCGAAAAGAAGTACCAGAATGCGCCAAAAGAGTGGATGACCGAGTACGAGCGGCTGGAAAAGTGTTTGGGCACGCTGTGCGCAAACATGCCAGCCATTCCGGCCCCGCAGGATATGCCTGACGAGGTGATTGCCAGCAAGAAAGAGCTCAGGGCTGCGACAGAGCTTAAGAGCCGCCGCGTGGGGATCATTATTATCAATCTGCTGGGCCATGTGGGCAGCTTGGCGTTCTGCCGCACGGGCATTTACGGCATTCAGGCAATGCCGATTTTGCTGCCGCTGTTTTACCCGGCCAAGCTGGTCCAGCGAGCCATGATGTCCATGCTGGAGATCCTACTGATTACCCGCAACCCGCACGACTTAACGGTGATTAGCGCTCATCCCGTGCAGCCGTGCATTTTATTTGTGGTTTGCGTTGTTTTGTTTGCTCTCTCCGAGTACGATCTCGTTGCTTTGGACAACTTCCAGGCCCCGCTGGCCTACATGGTCGACACGCTGCGGCAGCTGACCGAGTCCATGCCGCTCACCAAGCTGTTTACGGGCTTTTTGGTGGCTGCCATGTCCAATCACCGCGACGACGGCGTCAAGCGCGTCGAGGATGTGATTGTATCTGGCGGGGTCAACATCACGCTGCCCAACTTTTTCAACCGCTGGACAGACATCACCGAAAGCGACGATTCGGGGCCCGCCGTGACTCCAATGACCAAGAAATGCAGCGCGCCGGTGGATGACCTGGAGATGTCCATGTCGGACGAGTCGCCGCGCTCGGTGCAGGATTACCGCAGCGAAAACAACAACGCGTCCGACTTTGAGCGGCCCGACTATGCGTCTGATTTCGCCAAACACGTGAAAACAGAGGACATTGGTCTTGATTTCGCCGACGCGGTGGACATCTCCACGGTCATTGCGCAACGCGAGCAGGCCCATAATGCAGACGGCTCCAAGGATAAATGGCCCAGCAGTCTGTTTGATGGCGAATCGCCGTTTTCCTTGGCAAGCTACGATCTGAGCCCGTCAATGGCCCCGTCCATGGCCCCGTCCATAGCCCCATCCATTGGCGGCCATCGCCCCGAGTCCGTGGCCACCCAACACGATATGACAGGACTGCCGTTTTTGGAACAATCCTATGATCTCGAAGGCCAAAGTCCTCAGCACCATCACCAGCAGCCTCTTCACCTCCACCAGCATCACCCTCAGCAGCATCGCCCTCAGCAGCATCACAGCCCGCAACATCTTGGACACCCATCTTACCCCTCACAGCCGCTGCAACCTCCGCAAATCCCCAGTCCAAGCCATATTAGCCCCAACCACATCAGCCCGACCCATATGGGCAGCCATATCAGCCCTCAATTCGAGGACGATCCGCCCGTGATGCTTCCGGGCTCGTTGCCGTTTGATGGCTCCATGGGCTTCGATGGCAAGATGGACGAGTTTGATACTCACCGCTGGCTGGCGGGGACAGAGCAGTCTGTTTGGCCATGAGCCCGCGGAGCCTCGCACGGCTCTCTGTAATAAGCTGTACCTTAAATATTCACATAGATGACCCAACCATTAATGAGTACCCGATGCATTCATTTGCGTTCGTTCAACCTTGGCATTCGATTTTGACGGTATGGCTTGGACGTGCCCGCTTTCGGGGATCAATTCGGGGATCAATTCGGGGGTCCGCACCCTAGACCAGATTTTCTGCAAGGGGAAGCCAAGAAACAAATTATGCATGAGATAACCACCGATAACGACGATAAACAACGCAGCACGAAAAATACATAAAAAGTTTTCTAAACCTCACGGCGGCCAAAAAAAAAAGTAATCTTTAAAAATAGAACATAGTAAAGAATTGTCAAACTAACCGTAAAAGCTGCCAGCGAGATCGACGGCGCTTGATGAGGGATCGCCCGATAACGCACGTGACCGCCGAAAAGACTTGAAAACGTGCCTACCCCCTCTGCCCAACCCTTAAAACTATCCGTCATGCCTGCATCGGATCAAAGAATGGCCGCACAAACAACTACGCGGAAAACGAAGAATTCGTCGGTTGTTTCTGAGAAAGAATCCCAGATCAAGACCGGTTCTACCAAAGTCTCGGGCTTGGATTCTCTCGAATCCCCCACTTCCTCGGGCCGGTCAACGGGCGGCCTGCATAGCGTAGGTGAGCTCGAGGATGTGGTGCTCGAGAAACTCGATTTTCTCGTGCAGCAAATCGACACCAAAATGACCAAATGGGAGCAGTATGGTGCTGCCGTGGTGGATGCCAAGCTCGAGGCCGCTCACCGCGTGCTCGACCAGGTCCGTGAAAACGTGATTGGCCATCCCAAACGCAGAGCCGAGGAATTCGTGCGGGTGCTCGAGCACCATCGCCATGAAATGGCCACGGAAATGGCAATTCATACCGACACGTTGCATGCCAAAGTCACTCATGGCATGCAGGTGCTGGAAGAGATGCTGCACAAGGCCGAAGATACCTATGCTGGTCACGCCATTCAGGCCG
This sequence comes from Wickerhamiella spandovensis, assembly GCA_022577695.1. Lineage (NCBI taxonomy): Eukaryota > Fungi > Ascomycota > Dipodascomycetes > Dipodascales > Trichomonascaceae > Wickerhamiella > Wickerhamiella spandovensis. The sequence goes on along the minus strand of JAKIRT010000014.1, from coordinate 135,403 downwards.
CCCTTCACTCGGCCAGAGCCGGTCTCTTGACCTACGACCAGCTTCCCGACGCTTGGCAAGAGAATCCCTATATTCTTCGCGGGTACCGGTTCTGCCAGAACCCGCGCGAATGCATTGTTTCCGCAGTACACCTCCACAATGAAACATGCAACATCTGGACCCATCTCGCCGGCTTCTTTGTGCTGCTCGGTATCGGCTTCTTCCACATGCCCTATACCGAGGCCTGGCAGCAATCGAGCTGGGGTGATCGCGTGCCCATGCTGCTGTTTATGGTGGCCGCTCTCAAGTGCCTCATGTGCTCGGTGTCTTGGCACACGTTTTGCAACATCTCGCACCTGGAGACCAAGCAACGTATGGCTTGCGTCGACTACACGGGCATCACTGTACTGATTGCCGCGTCCATCCTCTCCACAGAGTATACGGTGCTGTATTGTCACCCCGTAGCTCGCACCGCCTACATGGCCCTGACGTTTGCGTCGGGCATTGGCGGCGTCATGTTTACATGGTCGCCGAGCTTCGACACTCCCGCTGCTCGGGCTAGCCGCGTGGCATTTTTCGTGAGCTTTGCGCTGGCCGGTGCTCTTGCCGGCTTCCATGCCATGCTCTACACAAGCGCCATGGAGGTGATTCTGTTTTATGTGCCGGTGTTCAAGAGTCTCTTGTGCTACGGCATCGGAATCATTTTCTATGCTCTATTTATCCCTGAACGGTTTCTTCCGGGATCGATTTTCGACTACTTTGGCATGTCGCACAACCTGTGGCATCTCTGCGTGTTTGGCGGTATCTACTACCATTACCAGGCCATTGTTGTGTTATTCCAAGCCGCAAAGCAAATGAACTGCCTTGCCTAAATAAATCCCCTTCCTAATTTATTATAGATTTTCGACATCCAGCTCCCTCATCGAGCTCCCTTCTCTACGCTTAAACGTAGGCGGATAAGGCGAGTCTCAGATAGATTAAATATTTTCTTCTTAAATACAATGATGAATAATTAAGTGCGGAATTCCCAAAAAGAAAAATTAAAAATCCCGCCCCGCGAAATCCGGGCCGACGTCAACGCGGCGTCCGCGGCGTCTTGCGCTTGTCTTGAGGCTCAACCTCAACAGGGCCCTCAAGAATCGTGAATGTAGCAGCAAGAATAACCAGTGTCGTAAACCCCAGAAGCATGGGTTGGCCCATCCGCCGAAGGCCCTTGTCGAGCAATGTCATGACGCTTAGTTGCAATTTACATGCATCCAGCCTTGCAGGCAGCCGGCCATCCAGGCGCCCAGCAGGGCGATGGCCTCTTCCTCAAGCCAAGTACGGACCAGGAAGTGGCCTTCTATCAGGAGATGGTCCATAGAGAAAGCCTCTTGCTCGACTATACCCCCGCATTTATGGGCACTTTAACTGCCAATGAAGCCTCTGCTAGCGAGCCGGCTACCAGCCCCCAGAATGCAGCCCTAGCCCAGGCGCCTGCCATCACAGATTCGGTCCGGCCGGCTACCGCTAAACAGTCGGACGATAATGCTGTGCCGTTTATAGTGCTTTCAGATGAATTGGAAGGCTTCGAAACCCCTTGTGTGCTGGACGTGAAACTTGGCAGGACTCTGTGGGACGAAAACACCCCTGCGGAAAAGCAACAACGCCTGCAGAAAGTCGCAGATACGACCACAACCGGCAGTCTGGGGTTCAGAGTGGCCGGAATGTCGGTCATTGGCTCCGATGGTACTCGGCATGACTCTGGAAAGCTGCCGGGCCGTCAGGTTGATGCCGAAACTGTCGTGGGGCTGCTTAATGAGTTCTTTCCTAGTCTTGATAACGACTATGTGCAGGCAGTGGTCGGTGCTATTCTTGTTCAATTGAAGGCCATTATCGATGTTCTTGAGTCTGAGTATGTCGAGATGCATTCGGCTAGCGTTTTGATTATCTATGAGGGTGATTTGAAGGTTTTGGAGCAGAAGATCACCGCTAATAATGCTGCTGCCGATGCCGTAGCCAATCCATTGGCTCCACCATCTGAGCCTAGAGAAGGTATAGATTCGGAATCCGGCTCGGAATCCGGCTCGGAATCTGGCTCAGAGTCTGATGAAAAGCCCAGCTCTTTATTTTCGGTTAAACTGATTGATTTTGCCCATTCCAAGTTTGTGGACCGTCCATATGATGAAGTGGCCGAAGGTCTTAGGAATCTTGTTCGTTGCTTGGATCAATTATATATAGATTAACTTCTTTAATTATGTTTGCTATTCTTTCCGTTCTTTCTGTTCCATTTTCTATTGTGTTTCGTAGAGGAGCTGCTCACCCTCCATAGCTTATGGATCCTATTCAAGATGCATATCAATGTTCAAATGCTATTCTCAACAAAATGCTTCAACTGAATGTATTCAATTGCATTTCCAAATATATATATATATATCAATATTACTCCCTAAACCAAACGCCAAGTCAAGGTCGGGACCCCATGTGTCTTGAGCACCTACAGGTTAAGCGAAACAGCTAACGCTACAGCTAACAAGAGCTAACAAGATAACTAACAAGAGAGCTAACGAGATATTTCAACAGGATAGTGAAAAAATAAGATACTGACCTGTATATAGACAGCTTTCACGGAGACAAAACTAAAAACGCCTCGACTGCTAGTCAAGATGGATGCATCCCTGCAGCAATCCAACGGGGCTCAGGGCAAACGAATGTCCCATATGAGTGCGGCTGAGTCTAGGGATTTGTCACGAGCGGGCCGGACTGGGTAAGCCAAATGCCTGCCACCGTCGAGGATATCCGTGAACTGGTGAACCTTGCTTCTCGCAAGGACATCAAGAGCGTCACCATCAAGAAGAACAGCAACAACGAGACCAAGTTCAAGCTCCGTGGTGCCCGCTTTGTGTACTCTCTGATTGTCGAGGACGCCGACAAGGCCAAGAAGATCACCCAGTCGCTTCCCCCGGGACTTAACGTGACTGAGATCACCACCAAGGCCCCCAAGACTGCCTAATTTGCTGGTTCAATGCAAGGTTTCGCCCAAAATGTAAAAAAAAACCCAGTCGCTGATCTGAGATCTGTACCGATAGTGTGTTAAATTCTATAAAATTCTATTCGAAAATAGCTTCCGAGCACACATAGTGCATGGCGGTAGACATATTAAACCCATTAAAGGTCGTCGACGCAGCCACAGTGTAGGCACCGACATTCTCAAAGTACAGCCAGTCGCCTACCTGCACGGTTCGAGGGAACTCGGCCTGTTTATCAACCAGATCGAGTCCATCGCAAGTGGGGCCCCACACAGATGCCTTCATCACCTCGCTACCGATGCCGTCATGGCCATCCTTGGGGCCAGGGGCCCTGGTGCTGTGCTCAAGCAGCCTCGGGACGGGAGATTGGTGGTCGTAAATGATGCAGTTGAGGTTGCCATAAACACCATCGCTAACATAGAGCATGCCCTGGTTGGCATCAATATCGATCCAGCGGCGGCCAATTACGCAAGTAGCCAGCGTGAACGCATCAGCCACAAAAAAGCGGCCAGGCTCGGCCATCACCTCGACATGGTCGCCAAACTGCAGCTCTTTCAAGCTGGCGGTAATGGCAGCAGCGGCGTCCACAAACGAGCTGGTTTCAAAACCGCCGCCAATATCAAGAACCCGCATGGAAAAACCCATCTCGGAGCCAGCATCAAACACAGCACGAGCATCCGCCAAAGCCTTGGGGAACGCATCAACACTGCCACCGCCGCTGCCAATGTGGAAAGCCACACCAGCAACATTGAGACCCAGTTGACGGGCCAGAGCAAGCAGGTCGCTGGTCGAGTCCAAGGGAGCTCCGAATTTGCAGCTCAATTGGCACACAGCATCGCTATCGTCAGTAACAATGCGCAGCAGCAGGTCAGCCTCGGGGTAAACAGCCTTGATCTTGTACAGTTCATCAGCACTGTCAAAAGTAAGCATCTTCACACCAACCTCGCGAGCATGACGCAAATAGCTGGGATGCTTGACGGTGTTAGCATACACCAACCGGCTCGGGCTAACGCCAGAAGCAAGCACTTGGGCGATCTCTGCCTGGGAGGCACAGTCGAACCCGGTGCCTAGCGAACCAAGCAGCTTCAGCACCTGAGGATCACCGTTACACTTGACAGCATAAAAGGGCTTCACCTGAGGCAGGTGGGTCTTCCACAATCGGAATTGACGGTACACAGCACCAAGATCAGCAACAAAGAACGGGTCTTCACCACCAAGTTTATCCTTGGCGCGCTCGGACGTAACCGTAAGCAAAGTGCTATGCACCAATTGCTGAGGACTAAGAACCTCGGGGCTCTCGCACTCGGGCGGATCAATGATTGTGGGGAATCCAGTAAGGAACCCACGAGAGGAGATAGCAGGGATGGACATTTTCGGGCTTTTCAAAGGTCGACGCCTAAGGGGGAACAGCACAAGCCCTCGATTAAGGAGGGCAATCAACGGACGCTATGCGGCAACTCTCGTAAGACAATCTCCTAGATTGTCTTTTTGAAAAAAGATGAGGACAGCAAGATGGGGGGTCAATGCAAATTTATGCAGCGACCGTTGGAAACGGGGTTAGGGCACAAAATTTTACCTCACCAGCATGTGGCCCATGGAGAAGAGTGAAAAATTAGGTTGATGAAAAATAGTCCCAAAATACTAGGGTTCCAGTGATGCCCATCTTTACACTAGAGTTCGACGATCCGCTATTTGCGGCCGCATTCCATCCTGAAAAGCCCGAGTTTGTGCTTGGATTCGCGTCGGGCCAGGTAACTGCATATAAATATGATCTAAGTGGTGAACAACCCACACAATTGTGGACTACCAAGCGGCACAAGGAAAGCTGCCGGGCAGTTGGCTATAGCCAAGACGGCCAATTCATTTATACAGCTGGTTCCGATAAAGTTTTGAAGAAGGCTGCATCTGATACTGGTAAAGTAAAAGCCAAGACGGCTACTCCTGTTCCTCCCAGTGCAATTGCCATCAACGACACATTTTTGGCTGTTGGCGATGATGAAGGAACCCTGAAGGTCTACGATCTGGAAAAGCTCGAGGAAAAATACTCATTTGAGTGCCACGAGGAATGTATTACCAGTGTTACCGCTATGGAATACAAGAACAAGTATCATTTTCTTACCACAGGCATGAGCGAGGTTGTTCATGTCGACGTGCGTAAGGGCATTCTCACTACCTCCGAGGACCAGGAGGATGAGATGCTGTGCGGCTGTGTCCCCAATTCCACAAAGAGTGTCTTTGGAATGTCCGAGGGCGTACTTACTATTTGGAACAACGAGCATTTGTTGGACCAGCAGAACCGGGTCCGTCTCAGTAAAGAGAGTGTTGATAGTGTGATTGCTGGCGAAGAAGAGGATACTGTTGTTGCTGGCACTGCAGATGGCTTTATTTTCGACGTCCACATCAACAGTGGTAAGCCTAGCGGAAAGCGTACACACTCTTTACTAGAAGAAGTATCTATTTTGGACTGGGACCACGACTACCACCTTGCGTCGGCCAGTCTTGGTATGCTCAAGCTGTGGAACAAAGGCGAGGTTGATCCTGAACCGGAACCCGAGGCAGATAAACCTAAAAAGGACAAAAAGCGGTCTCGCGGCAAGGGCGGCAAGTCTGTTGGAAAGCGGGCCAAGCCCAAGTTTGATTTATAGATGTACATTAGGCGACGAGAAGTCAACTAGCAGAACCAGATTAGTAGAAGCCAAGCAGACGCATGGTGTAGTCAATGGCGGTTCCGAAAAACACGGCATGGCCGGTCTTGATGTTGTTGAGGAACCAGTACCAGCAGTTTGTGGGATCATTAAGGTTCACGCGCTTGATCATCTTGGCGATGCGGTAGGCGGCGTAGGCCGTGCCGGCAAAGAAGGCCGGGCCCATGCCGAGAAGAGCACCGGAAAGAGCCAAAAGACCGATCTGGACGGCCTCGAAGCGGTACAGAATCGGCTTGGTGCGGTCGGCCCATTTGAGGGCAGTGCTCTTGATGCCGGCACTGATGTCAAAGAGCTTGTCCTGGTGAGCGTAGATGGTATCGTAGATCATGCACCATGCAAACGACGAGCCCCACAGGCTCAGCATGACGGGCCAATTGGTGATGCCCATGGCGGGGAAGCCGAGCAGGGCACCCCAAGTGAAGCAGAAGGAGAGACAGGCCTGAGGGTAGTAGGTGAACCGCTTGAAAGAGGGGTACAAAAAGACGGGGATCATGGAAGCAGCACCCAGAAGCCAGCATGGTTGCGGCAGCATCAAAAGAATGCCTAGGCCTACCGTGCATTGGGCCCCCAGCCAAGTCCAAGCCTGGGGCATAGTCACGGCACCAGAAGCCAAAGGCCGAAGCATTGTCCGGGCAACCTTTGCATCGAGATTGCGATCCCACATGTCATTCACAGTGCAACCAGCACCGCGAGTGACAAACGCACCCACGCCAAACAAAGCCAGCATGTACAATGTCTGGCTCAACGGGGCATGGGTCGCATATGCAGCCATAGTGATGGACCAAGTGCATGGAGAATAAAGCAGCCAGGTGCCAATGGGTTTATCCATACGCGAAAGACGCGCATACGGCTGCCAAGCTGCCGGTAGAGCATCCACGATCTTTTGAGGAATCGTCAAGGGCTGGCCATCGTTCTCCAGAGCGGGCTTGAGCTCTGCAGGGGCAGGCTGACCAGTAGTATGCATGCGAGAGTGGATGCCGGAGTGGATGCCCGAGTGAATCCGCGACTGGATCCACATCGGCCGGCTCCATCTAAATTGCCGCCAACTGTCTTGAAATGACGGAACAGTGGCCCTCGAAAGGCATCGCATATCGGGCATGATTACAGAGAATCGGGCTGCAGGTGCGAGCCATACGAAGCTCACGGCCAGGGCAGCGGCTGGGCAACGGCTGGGCAGGGGAACTTGGGCAAGGATCGAGCTGAGGTGGGTCGGGGTGGGTCGAGGAGTTGAGGAGGGTTGAGGAGGGTGCAGGTCGAGTAAGCATCTTAATGTCGAAAGCTACGGCCACTGCGCCCGTTAATATTGCCACGCTCAAATACTGGGGCAAGCGTGATGTCAAGCTGAATCTCCCCACCAACTCGTCGATCTCGGTGACGCTTGCGCAGGACGATCTGCGCGCGACCACCACCGCGTACGTCGGCCCGCAGTACCAGCGCGACGAGCTGTGGCTCAACGGTTCCGCCGAGGAGATCGACGGCAAACCCCGCACGCGGGTCGTGATCGACGAGCTGCGGGCGGCCCGCGCGGCCCTGGAGGCCAAGAACCCGGACCTGCCCAAGATCGCGCAGTACAAGCTGCACATTGTTTCCGAAAACAACTTCCCGACCGCAGCTGGCCTCGCGTCGTCGGCCGCCGGCTTTGCGGCGCTCGTCAAGGCCGTCGCGCTGGTCTACAAGCTCGAACTGACCCCCACACAGCTCTCGGTGCTGGCTCGCCAGGGCTCGGGATCCGCCTGCCGCTCGCTGTTTGGCGGCTACGTTGCCTGGGAAATGGGCGCCAAGCAGGACGGCACCGACTCGCAGGCCGTCGAGATCGCGCCGCTGGAGCACTGGCCCTCGATGAAGGCCGCCATTCTCGTGGTGTCGGCCGCCAAAAAGGACGTCTCGTCCACGGCAGGCATGCAGGTCACCGTCAACACCTCGCCGCTGTTCAAGGAACGCGTGAACGTGGTTGTGCCCGAGCGGTTTGTGACCATGAAAAAGGCCATTCTCGACAAGGATTTCCCTACGTTCGCCAAGCTCACCATGGCCGACTCCAACCAGTTCCACGCCGTGTGCCTGGACAGCGAGCCGCCCATCTTCTACCTCAACGACGTGTCGCGGGCTGCGATCCGCACCGTCGAGCAGATCAACGCCGACGCAGGCAAGATTGTGGCCGCCTACACCTTTGATGCGGGCCCCAACTGTGTCATCTACTACCTTGAGGAGAACGAGAAGGCTGTTCTGGACGGCCTGGCCGGTCTGGCCGGCGTCAACGGCTTCCCTGGCTCGAGCACGTCGCCCTCGGGCGATTCCCGCTGGTCGCAGCAGCTGGCTGCCGGCATCGAGCGCGTGATCATGACCCGGGTTGGTCCTGGTCCTCAGAGCATCGACGAGCACCTGCCCGAGCACCAGCAGTAGGCGGCCGCCGTCTGCGCATCTAGGCTAATATAATCTTTAGTTATTGTTGCGTCGCTTGTGGTGTCACTTGTATTGTTACCTGTTTGGAATTAGTTACTAGCAATAGTACTAGCAATCACCCTTAAAACTATAGTCACTTGATAGTCACTTGATAGTCACTAGATCAGTCACTAGATCAGTCACTAGATCAGCCACTTCATCAGTCGCTAGATCAGATTGATCAGCCACTAGATCAGTCATGTCACATAACCTAGCAAAGGGCTGGGAACTAACTAGGAAGGAACATAATTGTAGTACTTTTACTATGCCTGCCATAAGGCTATTATTTAAACGCTCTCGAGAACAACATCCTTGAACTCAGTAGACACCTTCTTGCCGGAGTCGTCAGTGGTAGACTCACCGTGCAGGGCCAACAGAGCACCCAGGTCAAGCTTGGGCTGCTTGAGCAGCTTAACCTTGCGGATGTGCACGTTCTGGACAGGGTAGATGGGCTGAGCAGCCTTCTCAATCTCGCGGCCAATCACCTCGGGGATGAGCTTGGAAACAAGCTGGTTAAGAGTGACGTTAGAAGCCTCGCGGATCATGATGTCGCTCATCCGCTTGCGGATCTGGCGCACCTGCGAAGTCTGAGCGTACGAGCTCTTTTTGATCTGGCTGGGGACACGCTTGGTGAAAGCAATAGCAAACAGACGAACAATGTAGTCGTCGGAGGTCTTGACGGTGACGTTGCACTCGATCAGAGTCTGCCACTTGCGAACGAACGAACGCAGCTTGTCGGAAGCAAAGTCCAGACCGTGGAAGTTGGTGAGCAGGTTGCCGCCCTGGACCTCATCAACGCGCAGGCGGATGCGGCGAGCAGCAAAGTCCTCAGAGCCCTTCAGGTCAGCCAGCGAAACATCAAGGACACGGCCCTTGAGCTCGTCGTTGGCGTTCTTGAGACCAGTGGAACGGTTGACCAGAGTCTTGCCGACGTCACGGACATCGAAAGGAGCGGGGGCCTTGATCGTGTACCAGTCCTTGCGGGTGAAGGGGTCGACAGTCTTCTTCTTGGTGCCCTTCTTGCCCTTGCTCAAACGCTTATTCTTGCCCACAACCATATTGGTGTCTTGTGTGAAGAGTCCGCCCTGCCTCACTTTAGTTGAATGGTGTGTCTGGGCGGTGTGACTGTGTTTTAGTCACGGCCCTAAGCCCTAACACCATCCACCAAATCTCACCACCACCCCACCCCGCACTTGAAATTATCCACATACCAGCTAGTTTGCACTTGATTTACTTATTTTTATATTATTTATAGCCAGATTCCAAAGTTCAAAATTCTCTTCTCCAAACCGATGCGCTCGGCATCAACACATACATAGGGTACCAACCCTTGAATTTCACGGGCGAATAACAGCCCTCCAAATCTATTTTTGTGTACTTTAAACTACAAACTGTCCAACCTAAAAACTAAAATAGCCATCAATTCGTAAATGCAAAAGCCTCGCATACTAACCCCAGACCAAGTATATACAGCTAGAGCGCGCTGACGCGTTTTCCTTGCCCTTAATGAATGGACCCGTTTGAGCATTTTAAAAGTAACGGCAGTAAACGTCGATTCTTCGACGAACTCGAGGCCGAGATCCCTCAAAAGAAACTCAGAAGCCGACTTGAAGATGTTTTGGGACCCCTTGCGGATGCAGACTTTGAACTGCTCAAGCAGCCTGCCGAAGAGAACTTTGAGCTCGCCGTCAACGTGTTTCTCGATGGATCTCTACGCAGTGATACTCCTACCACACAAGGATCAACATCCCCACACTCAGCAACCCCTGAATTGATTCCAGCAGACATTCAAGACCATGCTGATCCACATTTTTCGGAGCTCGCTCCAACTGAAGAGACCCTGGATCAAGCACAAACATTGTCGCAAATACCGTCGTCTCCTCACAATTGGAAAGAGCGAATGCTTGGCTCGTTCCAAGCAGAGATTTGGTGCACGAGATCAGGCAGAAACCTTGTTGCATATGGCGATAGCCTGCGCGTTGAACGGTTGCCTTCCACTAGTGGCAAGGAAGATTACATTGTTCGACTTTATACTACTGACGGGCGAGATTTCGCGCGCATGCGCGAAGGAGATGCAAAGTTCATGGCTGTTCTTTTGGATACAGGCGTGTGCCGCTTTTCGGGAACTTGTATCTTTGCCGACTCGACTCTACGCGTTGGTGACAGTGTGATTGTACAGATCGATTGTTATATGCTGCGCAGCGCATTCGAAAAGGATCTACTTGAACCTAGCTCGGCAACCGTCACTACTAGAAAGCCGTTGTTCAACGACGAATCTAAGGAACAAGGCACTGAACGAATCATGCGACTACGACAGCTCGGCATTGTCCAGCTGTATGCCCGTCTAGGAATGACCGAGAACAAGCTACCAAGCATGCTCACTGCTCTTGATCAAGTTGGAGCGGCCATGTCACAAACTCAAACTGAGGATGAAGAGGGCAAAGAAGTGACGCATGACCAGATGGACGTGCTGTACCGCAGCATTGGCCGGGCCGAGCTGCCGCAGGCAGAGCCCGGACAATCATTTGCCATGAGATTGTTTCCCTATCAAAAGCGTGGATTGCATTGGATGTTACAAAGAGAGAGTGGCGATGTTGGCTCCTCAGCTCAATTGCATCCATTATGGACGCGATTTCAATGGCCCGAAACAAAGACGCCGTTTTACACTAATTTATTCTCTGGTGAGCTCAGTCTCGAGCTTCCGACGCTGGAAACCACAAGCATGGGTGGCATTCTTGCCGACGAAATGGGTCTCGGCAAAACCATCTCTACTTTGTCTTTAATTCACACTGGCAAGGGCAAGCTCAACCTTATTGTAGCACCCATGTCGCTGCTCTCGCAGTGGGAGTCTGAGGTTCGTCAGGCCTCAAAAACAGACTCGGTGCATGTTCTTGTCTACTATGGTGGTGGCATGGCGGACTTATCTGCAATTGTTTCTCTGAAATCAGATTCGCCGAGGATCATCATTACAAGTTATGGCGTGGTTGTTTCTGAGCACAAAACGTTGCTCAAGTTTCGCCAAAACCATGGACAATCGTTCACAAATAACGTTTGGAATAAAGATCCTAGTATTCTTGGTCTGTTTGGAGTCGAGTTCTATCGCGTGGTGCTCGATGAGGCCCATACCATCAAGAATAGGGCCACCAAGACCGCCAAGGCCTGCTACGATCTCAAGTCTGCCAAGCGCTGGGCACTCACTGGCACACCCATTGTTAATCGCCTAGAGGATCTTTACAGCCTGGTAAAGTTCCTTGGGTTAGAACCCTGGAACAATTTCTCGTTTTGGAAGGCTTTCATCACTACGCCGTTTGAGACCGCGGGAGGAGCCGAAACAGCTCTGCAAGTTGTGCAGAGCATTGTATCTCCTTTATGTTTGCGTCGCACCAAGGCCATGAAAGAGAATGGAAAGCCGTTGGTAGAGCTTCCGGAAAAGGTGGTGGAGATCCGGCGGATCCCATTCTCGAATGCCGAGCGTGATCTCTACTCGTTTGTGTTTGCGCGGATCAGATCGTCGGTCGCCGACCGGTTTGCTGATGGAACAGTTACTAAATCGTATACGACGCTGCTTTCACTGATCATGCGGTTGCGACAAATCTGTTGCCATCCATTGTTGATCAAGAAAACGTCGTCGAACCCCGAGGAGGCAGCGGAAGGAGACAAGGCTCAAGAATCGGGGCTTTTGGATCTGGCCGATAAAGACCTGGCGGCTCTTGTTGATCAATTCAAAGAGAACCGCGAGAATGAAAGCTCTTTGGACACATTCAGTGCCGACGTCATGAAAGGTATCGTTGAGGCCACAGAGACAGAGTGCCCTATTTGCTGTACGGAGCCTATCCCAGTAGAGAGCCAGGCCCTAACCGAATGCTTCCATATGGCATGTCTAGATTGTATTCTGCAGCATATCGAGTACCAAAAGGCCAAAGGGGAGTCTCCAAAATGCTTCCTTTGTCGCACCCAGATCGAGGCAGATAAGCTGTTTACCATCAAACGCACCTCATCGGGCAAGATCAAGCTCCAGCGACATATTGAGAGTCTTCAATCTGCGAAAATCAAAGCATTGTTGTATGAACTTCGCCACAATCCTGGAAATGGCAAAAATGTGGTGTTTTCACAGTTCACATCCTTCTTGGATATCATTGAAGCAGAGCTCCACCGCCAGGGCCTCCATACCGTCCGGTTTGACGGAACCATGAGCCAGCAGCAACGTGCAGCTGCTCTTGAAGACTTTAGGAACCACCCGAAAGATGTTATCTTGCTATTGTCGTTAAAGGCTGGTGGAGTGGGCCTCAATCTTGTGTGTGCCCAGCAGGCCTTTTTGATGGACCCTTGGTGGAGTTATGCAGTAGAGTCACAGGCTATCGACCGTATTCATCGCATGGGCCAGACCGCTGATGTGCGTGTGGTACGGTTCATTATCGAAGGAACATTGGAAGAGCGGATGCTCAAGATCCAAGACCGGAAAAAGGCCCTGTCCAGTGTTGTTACTGAAGAGGAACGGAAAACCGAGCAACTTCAAGATATCCGTGCTTTGTTCGATCTAGATAAGATCGTCGACTAAGATCGTCGACTGAAATATTCACATATTGACATTTTATTAGCTTCAGGACTACTCTTTAGGAAGCCTTCACGAGGCTACCTGAACAAACTGGAGACTCGCCTTGACGTCTCGTGGAGCACAGCCCTAACCCCACACACATAAAACCCCGATTACACAAAGTTTTCAGTCGACCCTCATGGGTCTGGCGTATCGAAGATCTATTGGCCGTCTTTAGGGCTGGTGCGATTCAAAACTACGCCTAGAATGACTCCATGACAGAAGTGGTTTACTCGCGAGTTTGCTCGGGGGTATTTCTAGTCTGGTACATCTGCTTCATGTTTTTGCTTTGCCTTTATCTGGTTCAAGCTGCATTTTTTCGTTTTATAATATTGCATTATATTATATTTTATTGATTATCTATCTAAGCTCTATTCAACAGCGATTTTATTCAAGAGAATATGATTTCTATTTATATTCTAGGATATTTCCATTTTTGACCCAAACGCCCAAACTGGAAGCGGCTACCGAAATACCGAATCAAGGGTAGGGGCGTTCCTCTTCCCCACATGCGTTTCATTCGGCAAATCCATACTACCAGCCAGCGGCTGCGTGACGCCTACATTCTTTCGGCAGTCCGTACACCAATTGGCAATTTCAATGGTGCTTTGGCCTCGGTGCCTGCGGTCGAGCTCGGTGCGTTGGCCGCCAAGACTGCTGTCGAGCGGGCTCAGATCCCTGCCTCGGCCATCGAGGAAGTTCTGTTTGGCCAGGTCCTTCAGGGCAACACTGGACAGGCTCCGGCTCGTCAAGTGGGTATCAAGGCGGGATTGCCTGAGTCTGCCGAGGCTACGACCATCAACAAGGTCTGTGCCTCTGGCCTGAAGACGGTTACGTTGGCGGCCCAGGCCATCAAAGCAGGCGACCGCAACGTCATCCTGGCCGGCGGAACCGAGTCGATGTCTCAATCGCCGTTTTATATCAGTCGGGGCCTCGCATTTGGCGATGGCAAGGTTGTCGACTCGATTGTAGGCGATGCATTGACCGACCCTTACGATAAGATCCATATGGGGTTGTGCTGCGAGAATACCAACAAGCGGGACAACATCACGCGTGAGGAGCAGGATGAATATACCATTGAGTCCTATAAGCGGGCTCAGCGGGCCCAGGACGCCGGCGAGTTTGACGCTGAGATCGTACCTGTAGAGGTCAAGACTCGCAAGGGTGTTGTGCAAGTCAAGGACGATGAGGCCGTCAAGGCCATCAAGTTCGACAAAATCCCGAGCCTCAAGCCTGCTTTCGACAGACAGAACGGAACCGTGACTGCTGCAAATGCCTCGTCGATCAACGACGGCGCTGCGGCTCTGATTGTGGCTTCGGGAGAGACCGCCAAGGACCTCAAGGCGCCTGTGTTGGCCCGTATTGTCGCTTATGCCGACGCAGCTACTGCTCCTATTGATTTCACCATTGCTCCCTCGCTGGCCATTCCTGATCTTTTGGAGAAGGCCGGCTTGAAGGTCGACGACATTGCCAAATGGGAGATCAACGAGGCGTTTGCCGGCGTCAGTATCACCAACAACCGCCGCCTCGGCCTTGATCCTGCCAAGGTCAACGTCAAGGGCGGTGCCGTTGCTCTCGGCCATCCTGTCGGTGCTTCGGGTGCCCGCATTCTGACCACTCTTCTTTATGAACTCAAGGATGGTGAGTACGGCGTAGCTGCTATTTGCAATGGCGGTGGTGCTGCCACCAGCATTCTTGTGCAAAAGGTCTCTGAAGTTAACTAGTTTATCTCATATAGAATTGAATATGTGCATGTACCAGCTATTATGCCAGCTATTATATCAACAGCTTGTATCCCTACATGTACATGCATGAATTGAGCTATGGATGAGCCCTCTGGAGGGCACGCGTTCAAGAATGAGATATAGGGGAATCAAAATAATTGAAAACAAAAACAATCCGGAAGTATAGTCAAATCGAACATTGAAAAGAATCGTCTATAAACAAAAAGAGAGAACTGCTCGAGCGGCCCTGGTCTGGTCAACCTCCCCCTCTTCCGTCCTGCATTACCCCACAGTCCCAACATGCACCGACTGGCGAAAAATGTACCAAAATTATTGAATGGGGCCAGTTCGTGTCGGTTAGGCCGAAAATATTCTACAGTAACTGGATTGAACGCAGTCAAGTTCAATGAGGCTCCGTTTCTAGCCCACTCGAGCGCCCTGGCTCTCGACAACCCTGAACTTACGGCTGCCGCGCGTGAACAACCTACAAAACAGCTGAATTTGTATCAAGCAATTAATGATGCGTTGAGAATTGCTATGGAAACAGACGAAAGTGCCATTTTCCTTGGCGAGGACGTGGTATTTGGAGGTGTGTTTCGCTGCTCTAAGGATTTGCACCAGCAGTTTGGCCAGGATAGGGTCTTCAACACCCCGCTATGCGAGCAGGGCTTAATTGGGTTCGCTATTGGATATGCCGCTATGAAAAAAACAGCAATTGCCGAGATCCAGTTCGCAGACTATGTCTTCCCTGCATTCGATCAGCTCGTCAATGAGGCTGCAAAGTACCGCTACAGATCAGCCGGGGCTTTTGATGCTGGCGGATTGACGGTACGGATGCCTTGTGGAGCCGTCGGACATGGTGGCTTGTACCACTCGCAAAGCGGTGAAGCATTTTTCTCGCATTGTCCTGGTCTTCGAGTTGTTGTTCCTCGATCGCCGATCCAGGCCAAAGGACTGCTTCTGGCTTCCATCCGCAGCCGCGACCCCGTGATCTTTTTAGAACCAAAGATCTTGTACCGAGCCAGCATTGAATATGTTCCATTGGCCGACTATGAGCTTCCCCTTGACAAGGCGGAGATCGTTAAACCGGGTAAAGACCTCACGATTGTAACATACGGCACGCAGGTTTACCATGCGGTTCGGGCGGCAGAGTTGGCAAAGGAAAAGTTTGGAATTTCCTGCGAAGTGATTGATCTCCGCACAATTGTCCCCTGGGACCGCCAAACCGTTGCCGACAGTGTCAAAAAGACCGGCCGGTGCATTGTGACCCACGAGGCTCCTCGCACGGGCGGAATTGGTAGTGAGATTGCAGCAGAGGTCCAGAGACTTGCCTTTCTAAATTTAGAGGCTCCGGTTCTACGGATCACCGGCTGGGATACGCCAAACTCTTTGGCGTTTGAACCTTTTCAGATCCCCGACGTCGTGCGCATTCTCGACGGCATCCGCACCACCGCGGAATATTAGCCACGAGTAGTTAAGCCGGTCTAGCCTAAATAAAATACTAGCAGGAACGATACAGTCCCTATCAGCACCGGATCATGCACAATATGCAGTATAAATTAAATCACCGCCGGCAGAGAGGAGGTACCGACAGGTACCTTGCCTACATTCCTGCAGATCAACGTCATCCTGCATCAGGTCCGCCTGCTGCCTTGAATGGATTCAAAGATCCGATGGCGAAACCGTACCCTGAATGCCAGCCATAGCCGGTCCGGAGATGCGGGCCGATGCGGCGTTCCAGAAGATATTCCGGTGGTTGTAAATGATAAATAAAAAAAAAACCGTTCAATCATTTGTATCCGGACCGCGCCAGGTGATTGCCGTACATCACTTTCGGCGAAATAGCAATCTTGTGGACCGGCTTGCCGATGACCAATAATAAAGCCGAGATGCAGATTTGCATCCGCTCTTGCCGGTCCCACATGAAACGGCATGCAGCAGAGCGTCACTGATAGGAGCCGGCCCCGTCCACAAGACCCCTTACGGATAGTGGTTTGCCTAAGTTCCAGGAGGGTCACCAGTGTTTATTTTCAATATTGTAGTTTAATTTGATTTATATTTTATGAATCAACTGCAGGCACAGCTTAATCTGTTTAGTTGTGCGACTTTTTTTGTCTGCCCTCACGAGGGTAGTCCTTGTTCAGGGTAACGCCCGTCTCCTATGCAACCAGGACGACTACCGATCCCAGAATAAACTTACCCGGCTGTCCGCTTTAGGCAGCGTCCCCCAACCGGCATAGGTAAGCCAGCCACTGCGAATGGAGACATCCCCGATAAGAATGCTGTTGATGGGTCTTTATGAGCACGGGGACGAGAAACAAGTAGTTATTATGAATACTAGAGTGGATGTTTCCTAAAGCTGATTTTTCAGGTCCCGATATTTCGGGAACGGCAGAGATTTTGCACCGAAAACGCAATGAGACGATTGGTTGCCAATCACTCGTGATATAAGCATCCCATCACCTGCATGCACCTCCGAGTAAACAAAAACAATGGTCGGTCGGGGGAATACCTTGCGACAGGGGCATTGTTATTGAGCTGCATTTATATGTACTTGTATTTACAACTTTTCAAAATTAGGTTGAAAACAAAGGGCAACGTCCTTATCTTTGACTCGAGTGTATGTTGACTATGCTGCACACTGCAGGCCCGTTGCATCCGGTCGGCCACCGAATCTCGGTCAAAACAATGACCATAGGAGACGGAATACAATATGAAGTTCAAGAGTATTTACAGAACATGAAAGTACCTTGTCTGAACAAGCTATCTGCATTGTTTTTTCAACTCAATACGACCCGTTTTCAGGGAGCAGGACGCTGATATCTGTTTCGGGTTCTTCTGTGTTCGGCAAGGGTACCTTACCCTGTGCAGAGAATTTCCAGCCAACACTGACAAATCGGGTAGTCAAGGCGGCCTTCGAGCGCGAGTGACCAATCCCAGCTCGGTATGCGGTATGTGTGGGCTGCATAAAAAGTAATTATGCTCCGTTACGTCACACTCTGATATTTAAGCACGAGACTCCCGCTAGCCTGATTCTGTTGTCTATCAGTCCTGCCCCAAATTCGCACCATTAATACCCCGTGAATAAAAGGCAAACATGGCTGAGGAGCAGAAGGATAAGATTCAGGCACCTGCCGTTGACGATACTCTTGAAGAGTATGCCGGCCTGGTCAAGTACGTCGCTACCTACCGCGACGAGAAGGACTTGGCCGCCGAGAATGCCGCCCGTGAGGAGGCTGAAGAGAAGTCTATCCCCAAGTGGAAGTTCTGGGCTAAGAAGAAGGCTGAGGAGGGTGCCAGCGCCGGCTTCGTCATTCCCGAGGCCTGGATCAGCACTGATCTTAAGACTGGTCTCGACTCGCACGAGGTTGAGGCCCGTCGCAAGAAGGTTGGCTACAATGAGCTGTCTTCTGAGCACGTGAACCTGTTTTTGCAGATTCTCGGCTACTTCCAGGGTCCCATTCTGTACGTTATGGAGTTGGCTGTCCTTTTGGCTGCCGGTCTTCGTGACTGGGTCGATTTCGGTGTCATTATCGGTATTCTGATGCTGAACGCTGGTGTCGGTTGGTACCAGGAGTCCAAGGCCGCTGATGTCGTCGCCTCGCTGAAGGCTGATATCGCTATGCGTGCCACCGTTATCCGTGACGGCCACGAGCAGGAGGTTCTTGCCCGTGAGGTCGTTCCCGGTGACATTGTTATCATTGAGGAGGGTACTGTTGTTCCCGGTGATGCTCGCATGATCACCAACTACGACAACCCCCAGGGTTACGCTGAGTACCTCGACTACATCAACTCCGATCTCTCGGCTGCTGCTGAGGATGAGGAGGACGAGGATGAGGACCGTGGCCGCAAGGTCGGTCACTCTCTTGTTGCCGTTGATCAGTCGTCTATCACTGGTGAGTCTCTTGCCGTTGACAAGTACATGGCCGATATGGTTTACTACACCACCGGTTGCAAGCGCGGAAAGGCCTTTGCTGTTGTTACTGCCACTGGTACCAACACTTTTGTTGGTAAGACTGCCTCGATGGTCCAGGGTGCCCAGGATCAGGGTCATTTCAAGGCTATCATGAACTCGATTGGTACTGCTTTGCTTGTCCTGGTTATCTTCTGGATTCTGCTTGCTTGGATCGGTGGTTTCTTCCGTCACTTGAAGATTGCCACTCCCGAGCACTCGTCCAACAACCTGCTGCATTACACTCTTATTCTCCTGATTGTCGGTGTCCCCGTCGGTCTGCCCGTTGTCACCACCACCACCTTGGCTGTTGGTGCTGCTTACCTGGCTGACCGTAAGGCTATTGTCCAGAAGCTGACTGCTATTGAGTCGCTTGCTGGTGTTGATATTCTGTGCTCGGATAAGACCGGTACTTTGACTGCTAACAAGCTTTCTATCCGTGAGCCCTTCGTTGCTGAGGGTGTCGATGTGAACTGGATGATGGCCGTTGCCGCTCTGGCTTCGTCGCACAACATCAAGGCTCTTGACCCCATTGACAAGATCACCATCTTGACCCTGAAGCGCTACCCTAAGGCTCTGGACATCATGCAGCAGGGCTGGAAGACTCTGAGCTTCACTCCTTTCGACCCCGTCTCGAAGCGTATCACCGCTGTCTGCGAGCTCAACGGTGAGACCTACACTTGCGCCAAGGGTGCCCCCAAGGCCATTCTGCAGCTTTCCAACTGCTCTCCCGAGCAGGCTGATCTGTACAAGGAGAAGGCCCGTGAGTTCGCCTCGCGTGGTTTCCGTTCTCTGGGTGTTGCCGTCAAGAAGGGCGACGAGGACTGGCAGCTGCTTGGTATGATCTCGCTGTTCGACCCCCCTCGTGATGATACTGCTCAGACCATCATTGAGGCCCAGCAGCTTGGTCTGTCCGTTAAGATGTTGACTGGTGATGCTATTGCTATTGCCAAGGAGACTTGCAAGATGTTGGCTCTTGGTACCAAGGTCTACAACTCTGACAAGCTTGTGAACGGTGGTCTCACCGGCGCTCTTCAGCACGATCTCGTTGAGAAGGCTGATGGTTTCGCTGAGGTCTTCCCCGAGCACAAGTACCAGGTCGTCGAGATGCTGCAGGAGCGTGGCCATCTTACTGCCATGACTGGTGATGGTGTCAACGACGCCCCCTCGCTGAAGAAGTCTGACTGCGGTATTGCCGTCGAGGGTGCCACTGAGGCTGCCCAGGCTGCTGCCGATATTGTTTTCATTGCCCCTGGTCTGTCCACCATTGTCGACTCTATCAAGGTCGCTCGCCAGATTTTCCAGCGCATGAAGGCTTACATCCAGTACCGTATTGCTCTGTGTCTGCATCTTGAGATCTACCTGGTCACCTCGATGATTATCATCAACGAGACTGTCCGTGTCGAGCTTATTGTTTTCACTGCTCTGTTTGCTGATTTGGCTACCATTGCCATTGCCTACGACAATGCTCACTACGAGCCTCGTCCTGTCGAGTGGCAGCTGCCCAAGATCTGGATTATCTCTTCCGTTCTTGGTCTGTTGCTTGCTATCGCCACCTGGGTCATCCGTGCTAACCTGTACCTGCCCAACGGCGGTCTTGTCCAGAACTACGGTTCCGTGCAAGAGATTCTGTTCCTGGAGATCTCGCTTACTGAGAACTGGCTGATTTTCGTCACCCGTGGTGGCCAGACCTACCCCTCGTGGGAGCTGGTTGCTGCCATTCTCGGTGTTGATGTTATCTCGACCATCTTTGCTCTCTTCGGTTGGCTCTCGGGCCCCGGCTCCACTCTGGAGACCAACCCCCGCAACCTGTTTGAGGAGACTACCGATGGCTGGACTTCGGTTGTTACCGTCGTTGTTGTTTGGTTCTACTCTATCTGTGTGACCATTGTCATTGCTGTTGTTGCATTCTTGCTCAACCGCCTGCCTGGTCTCGAGGATATGGGCCGCAAGCACCGCTCTAACGCCGACGCCAAGCTGGAGAACCTTATTGGCCGTCTTTCGCGTCTCGCTATCGAGCACGAGCACGACGAGATCTCTGGCAAGTCGCGCTTCACCATCGCCCCCAAGGCTTCTGCTGCTGAGGAGATGGATTAATTTTAGGCTTGGTGCACTAAATGTTTAGTTTAATTTTGACAGTGAACTTTGTTAATTGAGATTCGTACTGATTTTACTTCTTTTGTTCTTCTTCTCTGCACTGCTGCTGGGGTGTGCTACATGCCCCACTCGATAGTACCGCCTTTAGGCGGCCGGGGGTGAGTGGATTCCCCCGCGAACAAGCTATGGATTTGTGAACCTGTACGGTTAACTAGTAGCAACACTTTACTATAATGCTATGAAGCTAGATAGTGAACTCGATGTCCAACGTATCGTTGATCACATGGACTGTGCCCTCTTCGGAAGCGACAATGGTCTTGGGCCGCTGGCACCGCTCAAGCGACTTGACTACGCCGTCCTTTTCAACAATCACAAACCAAGACTCGACCTGCGGCTTGTGGAAGTGCGGACAGTAGACATTGCCCCTTGGGTTCAACGTAACCGCGCCGTCCTTCACGACGGGATGCGGGATGCTCTGCAAGGCTTTGGCAAAGTCGGCCTGGCGGCTTCGGGGCACGCCAAAAGACTTTCCGTCACTAGAAGTCACTGAAACAAGCGGTTTGGTGCTCTTTGTTTTCCAAAGACCAGGAAGCACCCTGAGCATGTTGTCGTCGATCTCGCAGCCCTGCTTCATGCACCGCAGAACCTTGATGATGGTGTAGACTGCGGAATAGTAGCCCACCTCGCCGGCAGTATCAATCAGTGCCTGTAGAATACGCACGGCTTGATCCAGCACAGACAAAGTATCTTGAATGTAATCTTCAATAGGCAGCCCAACCCGACGCATTCTCGCCTGCACCAGCAAGAAAGCCTTGACGTGAGGATCAACCATGCGCAGGCCCAGACTGTTGCCATGGTATGTTACGTTTTGCGAAAGCTCCTCGTTCAAAAATTCTTCATTGTGGCGAATAGCAAGCTCGTCGTACTCGGTAGCAAGCGCCAGGCATGACAAGACATCCAAAACAGTAAAGCTGGGCTTGAGTCTGTCCAAAAACAGCTTGATGGTCTTGTGGCTCAAGTAGTAGAAACTGGAGATCTTCAGAAACACCGTAGGCTGCAGGACCTCGCCGCGAATCAGACAGCCCGACTCCTCCAACTCAGTAAGACACTTGTTTACCCGTTCAGAGAGCCATGTATTGACATCCTCAACACCATAGTATGTGGGGTTGGCATGAAGCCGGCGGTACAGGAACGTCCAGGTCATGAAATCAAGAATGCCCTGCCGCGTACTGATTGTACCAGCCGAAATCTCGGCACCGATATGGTCTTCCAGGAACTTATGCAGCGACGACTCGACGGGGAATCCAATGTTCAAAAAGTACTTGTAAAACGACTTTGTCGATTGCTTAGTGAATACCATGGCAACACCGCTGGTATCGTAGGCTGGGCGGCCCGCACGACCCATCATCTGCAGCACGTCAGTAAGGTCCATATTCTTGTACTTGTTGATCTTGGCATCAAAGAACTGCGTGCCCTTGATGATCACAAGATACGCAGGCAGGTTCACACCCCAGGCCAACGTGGATGTGGCAATAAGAATCTGGACCTTGTTTTGCTCAAACAGTTGGTGACTGATCTTGCGGTCCTCGTCCACAAGACCGGCATGATGAATGGCAATGCCGAACTCCAGCGACAGCCGCAGAGTCTCATCCTGCACCTTGTGGAGAATCGGAGCCAACTCGTCCGGAGACATGTTCAAGAACCGACGCGGGTTCTCTTCGCTGCCACACATATGGATCAGATCCTGGGCTGTAAGCCGGGTCTGTCGGCGAGAAGCCACAAAGATCAGGGTGGGTTTGGAAGGCGCGTGTCGCTTGATGGCCAAGAATGCCGGCCGGTTCATACTCTTCATGAGCGGGCAGAAGCCCACGTTATCGGGGAACCCATCGATGTACATTTCCAGAGGAACCGGACGCACCGACGAAGGGAAGTTGAACAAACCAGTATTGTCCTTGACGCCTAGCCAGCTTGCGAGATCGCCAGCATTAGCAACGGCAGTCGACATTCCCAGAAGCCGCACGGCATGGCCGGTCTTAGCTTGCACAAAGTTCATACGACTCACAATCATCTCCAAAATAGCACCACGATCGCTGGCGAGCAAATGCACCTCATCCATGATAATCAAAGACACATCCTGCACAAATTTACGGGTCTGCCAGTTACGACTCACACCGTCAAACTTCTCGGGAGTGGTGATAATAATGTCCGCCTTGCGGATATCGTCGCCACGAGGGTTGGTATCACCAGTCAGCTCAATCAGTCGCAGATTTGCCGCCTTGCAGATTCCACGGCGCCAGTCGCCTACACGCTCTTTGACAAGTGCCTTCATGGGCGCAATATAAATAATCTTGCTTCCTGGGCGGTCTCTAAGCGCGGCCCAAATAGCAATCTCACTAGCAATAGTCTTGCCCGAGCCGGTCGGAGAACCAAGCAGAACCGATGTCTTTTCATTATACAGTGAATTGAAGCACATGGTCTGCATGGGGTTGAAGAAATCAAACCGACGGCGGTAATAGCTCTCAATCTTATCTTGATGAAGAGCAGACACCGGCAACGGCCGCAGATTAAGGAGCTGCGTCTGGATAGGGTGGGCTTCGGGGCGAATCAAATGCTTGAACGATAATGGAACACACGTATCTGAACCCAGCCAAGTGTCGCTTTCAATGCGAACAATCAGCTGGTCAGGCATAGGATCATGAATCGGCACCGCGAAATCAAAGAACTGGGGAATATCAATGTTGCCCGGGTTAAGCACCAGCTTATCAGAGTGCAACATCGTAGCTGTTTCGGTATCCTCTTCGACCCAGATCCAAAAGTATTGAGCCTTGCCATGGAACTTGTAATCCCATTTGAAGTTGCCCACGAGCTGCAGCTCGATCCGTATTACATGCGAAGTAATGGGCTTGACTTCAGCATGCAAGGCAGTAACGAGCGGGAACTTGTCTACTAGTGAAGCTAGCCGGCCGCCCATTCCCTGGTTATGCACGAGATCGCCTAGTTCGCGCGGCCCCATGACCTTCATATCCTCAATATGTGCCTTTTTGGCCTGAATTTGCCGAGCAACAGACTGCTGGAGTTCAAACTGCAGCAAAGGATGGTCATCGGGCCATAAGCGGCGATTAATGGACTTGTCAAGCTCGAGCATAGATTGCGTCAAGCGACCCCACCGCCGGCTCAAACATAGCAGGAAGAACGCCCTCACGATACGAGCCGAGTTCTGGGCCACATAATTCATATCTGAGCCCAAAGAAGTCTCTTTGGTGGCAATCTGGGAGATATATCCTTGCAACAGAGCATTGGTCTTACCCTCGGCAGTATTGACGTCTTGCTTGATAGCATAGTGCGACTGTTTACCAAGCTCTTCCAGCTCTTTTTCTTCCTCTTGACGAGGCTTGATGCCGTCGAATTCTCCACTCATACTTAGGGTGGAAAGAACAGCGCTCTCGCTTGAGTCAGGCTTGATGGCAGTATTAAAGATCTCAACACTTGTGTTCAAAAGATAAAAGTCGCTGGCAATGCGGCCAATATCTTTAGAAATCAGTGCATCCGAGTTGTCTTCATCAAACACAATCATCTGTACTTCCTGAAGCCGCCGAGCAGCTTCCAGAATCAGTTTGCGCCGATGGGTTCCAAGATAAGGGTCATCTTGGATTTCGCTGGGTTTAAGACCATACGCTTGTGGAGATTTACGCATCCGCACATATAAATACGTGTAGCCAAGCCACTGGACAGCCTCAGCAACATTGGTGACAGTACCAAGCGAGATCTCGGCATTCAAATTATCGGCTAGTCGGGCCTGCAATCTCGATTCAATAGGATACTGAGCCGTTACAGCCGACAAAAAGTGGTCAAGACGGTCGCTGGTAGTGACAAGGATACCGGTACCAAATTGTTCAAATTGAGGACGACCGGCACGGCCAAAGATCTGAATGACATCGGAAATGCCCAGATCGACATGACCACCACGCTTCGGGTCATAGACTTGCGTACCCTTGATAATAACCACGGCAGCGGGCAAGTTGACACCCCATGCCAATGTTGCAGTACAGCAAAGAACGTTGATAGCGCCGTTCAAGAATAGACGTTCGCTGAGATTACGTTCGGTGCGGGCCATACCGGCGTGATGGATGCCAAAGCCAAAGTCGTAAAGCTCTTTCATGTCGCGGCTCTTGAAGTTGGACATTTCTCGCTCAAATGAGGCTCTCTTTTCTTGCAAAGACATGAATGTATCCAGTTCTCCGCGCTCTTGCGCAAGAGTCCGGAATGTACGAGCGGTTTTGATAGTATCTTTTCGAGAATGCACAAACACCATGACTTGGTTACCTTCTTGAACATGCTTGACCAATTCTTCATAAGAGACCTCGTCGATACGCTTAAAAGTATCGCGAGATCCTGCCTTGCCACGAACACCAATAAATTGCTGCTTCAACGGGACGGGACGGAATGAAGCATCGAAAAAGAACAGACCCTGCTGCGGGTTGACTTTAAGGAACTCGGCAACATCGATAAAATTAGGAAGAGTGGCAGACAGACCCACAATGCGAATCAGAGATTGGGTTGCCTCGACCTGGCGCAGAGTACGCGCCACCAAGGACTCGATAACAGCACCACGGTCTTCGTGCAGCAGATGGACCTCATCAATGATCAGCAGCTTAATCTTAGACGTCAGGCCCGTGTCATCGTTTGCTTTGCGAGTGACAACATCCCACTTTTCAGGTGTAGTGACAATGACCTGAGTGCTGTCGATTTCCGCTCTCGTGAGCTGCATATCGCCAGTCAACTCACGCACCTTGATTCGCAGCCAAGCCAAGCGCGAGGCCATTTTCTCCACAATCTCGGCAGCCAAAGCCTTCAACGGAGCAACGTAAACGATCTTGAACGAATCATAGTCCACGGACCAGCGGCCGTCCTGGTAGATGCTATGCTGCTTGATGGTATTGAGCATGGCGATCAGAGCCACATCGGTCTTACCGGCGCCAGTAGGGGCACAGATGAGCATGTTTTCATTGGTTTCATAGCCAATTGGATAAACAAGTGACTGCATTTTGTTGAGGGTTTTGTACTTTGAGAATGTCACTTGACACAGCTCGTCCAAGTCCTTAATAGCTACCAGTTTTTTCGGATGGTAAGAAGTATCGGGCTCAGGATATGGAATGGTCACCTCCTCATAATTGCCGTAGCTCGTACGCTCGGAGCCAGCTGGTAGGGCATATTTGTTGCCCAATACCGACAAGCTGCTCCCCGAGGTCTGTTTGCGGTAAACGTGGGGATATCTGGGATCAACATTGGCCATTTGCAGATTGGCATTGCGCTCAGCAATCTTCTGTTGATTTTCTCGGATCTGCAATT
This sequence comes from Wickerhamiella spandovensis, assembly GCA_022577695.1. Lineage (NCBI taxonomy): Eukaryota > Fungi > Ascomycota > Dipodascomycetes > Dipodascales > Trichomonascaceae > Wickerhamiella > Wickerhamiella spandovensis. The sequence continues at coordinate 109,556 of JAKIRT010000014.1, read as the reverse complement.
GCCGCTTTTCCTTGGAAAGTCCAATAGAGGAATTAGACTCATGTTCAGCCAGCGTCCTTAACTCGTCTCTTTGCGAAAGCACCGAGCTCACAAAGTCCAGATGATCAAAGCCAATGATATCCACCAACAACGACTGAAGCTCCTCAGGGCCGCTATCTGATTTGGCCAGATCTAAAATGATAGTGCGAAGCTCTTTCGCAGGCATATCTGTAGTGGCCAAGGTCGAGCATTGCTTGGCCAGCCAATCTGCATCGCTCTCGCCATCTGAGAAAGATTCGCCGTCCTCAGATGAAACGGCCAAATCGTCAGATTCGGAATAAATTAAATCATTATCGATTTCAATGTCCAAAGGCAAAGGTTTTTCTTTGGGCTGGAATTTCTCCAGTTCAGCTAGGAACTTCTCCATGTCAGACTATATGCAGTCACCGCTTAGAGATTTATGAATATAATCCAGACAACAATAATAAAATAGAAAACAAAATAAAACAAAATAAAACAAAACAAAACACGCATGAAAAAGAAGAGGAAACAGGGGGAAAAAAACAGGAAAAGGGGAACAAAGGGCCCAAAAATAGGGTCCACAAAAACAACAAAAAAGTCTCCGAATCACCAAAAAAGTAAAGAAAAGCAATAAATAATAATATACAAAGTGTCTATGTTGTGGCAAGAGTCTTCTCAACAGCAGCCCGGTTTTCGCTGCTGGTCTTGACGGCCTCGTCCACCTTGTGGTTGAGGACATCTAGTTTTTCAAGCCATTTGGCAATATCCGCAGCCATGGATCGAACCGTAGCGTCCATATCTTTGACTGCTTCTTGGCAGTATGCCGCTTCGGAGTGCACGACCTGAAGACTCTTGAGACGGGCCGCAATGGCCGGCAAGCTCGAAATCACAGGATCAAGGCTCCGTAGTGACTCGTAGATCCGCGTGATCTTATCAGGACCATGACTTCTCTCCACAGCCTGTTGGAGGCCCTGGAGGTTTTTAACAGCCTGAGATAGCTGTGCGGGGTTCTGGGAAAGCAGATCAAGCTTCCGGCCCGTATCCTTGAGAGTATCCACTAAAGGAGCAGGCATATCAGTGTAGCCTACTCTTGCTTCCACAGATGCCAATCTCGCTTCAAGGGTGGCAATGCGCTTGATTGACGGCCCCAGATCCTCTTTATGCTCAGGGCGTTCCTCCAAAGATGCCTGATTTTGTTGAGCTTGTTTTGAATGCCCCAGACTAGCTGCCTTGGAGCGTAGTTCGAGCTGTAAATCCTTCAAACGGCCATCGTTTGAGTCAATTTGAAGCGAGGCGATCTGTTGAGCAATACTGGCAATGCGGGCATCCAAGTTAGCGCCACTGGACAGCTCCGGAGCCGTCACAAAGGCCTGCAGGGCCACCTGGCGAGGGATGGCATCACCGTCAATATTGTCGGTAACGTACTCCTCGGGTTCTGGAAAAACCTGCGCGTCAGCCTCCTCAACATCCGAAGTCTCGTAAACCATCATTGCTTGGGGCTCCTGCTGCAAGGTCGGTTCGCCGACGTCTATATTCCCGGGCCTACCCGTGTCGAGAGTTTGTTGCATGACAAAAACAAAAATTGCCATGAATCGAGCCGGCAAATATTTGTCCAACATCCAGCAGCTTAATGGAAGAATTAACGCTCTAGTGTCATTTTATCCTGAATCCCAGGTCCGGGAGTTTGCTGAAAGCCACAACGACCCGCTCGTGGTGGTGATTAAAGATAACTTCTGCACCAAGGAGCTGCCTACCACCTGCGCGTCGGATATTCTGAAGGACTACCGTAGCCCCTATGACAGCACGGCCGTTTCTCAGCTAAAAGAAGCAGGTTATAACCTGATTGGCAAGGCTAACATGGACGAGTTCGCTATGGGCACCAATAACTCACACAGCGCGCACGGCCAAACCCTAAACCCTATCTTTAGCGAACCGCGCAGTCCTGGTGGTTCATCTGGAGGGTCGGCAGCCGCGGTTGCGGCCGAGTTTTGCGATGTGGCATTGGGCACTGACACCGGTGGATCTGTTCGGCTGCCTGCGGCTTATTGCTCTGTGTTTGGTTACAAGCCCTCTTATGGTCTCATTTCTCGCCATGGGGTTGTATCGTACGCCCAGAGCCTCGACACCGTCGGACTTTTGGCATCCACAATGGCACCGCTGCGCAAAGTGTTTGATACTCTCAACAAGTACGATCCGCAGGATCCCACAAGCGTTCCGGTTTCGGTGCGAGAGCAACTGGCTGCTCGGGCCCAGTCCCGTAGCCGCAAGGGTCTGCGCATTGGTGTGCTTGAAGAGGCCATTGTTGAGATGTCACCAGAGGTTAAAGAGGCTTGGGCGCAAGCACTTGAGGATCTCAAGAGTCTGGGCCATTTTATCCGTCAAGTGAGCGTGCCTAGTCTGCGCTACTCTTTGCCTACCTACTTTATGGTCTCGCCTGCCGAGGCCTCGTCGAACCTGGCTCGCTACGATGGAATCCGCTACGGCCAACGGGCTGAGAAGGACACCGACGAAGAGGATGTGCTGTACTCGCCGACCAGAAGCGAGGGCTTTGGCGCCGAAGTGCAGCGTCGCCTGCTGCTGGGCACCTTCAACCTCAGCTCGGGCGAGTTTGGCGGCCACTTTTTGAAGGCTCAAAAGGTGCGTCGCGTTATTTGCGACGAGTTCAACGCGGTCTTTGCTGCCCCTAATGTTCTCTTTTCCGACACCAGCGGCCCAGGAGATATCGATGTTCTTGTCCACCCTACTGCCCCTCGCCAGGCCCCGATCTTGGCTAATGTGGAGAAAGAAGACCCTATCGAGCACTATACAAACGATGTTCTGACCGTTCCTGCTAACCTGGCCGGTCTGCCGGCGATGTCGGTGCCTCGTGGCAAGTCTATCGGTATCCAAGTCTGGGGACAATATGGAGATGATGCGCTTGTTCTTGATGTGGCAGAGCAGCTTGGCCGGGCCTAATCAGCCTGGAAACAAAAAAAATCTAATAGACAAGAAGTAAATTAATAGATATTCTAATTATACATGCAAACAAAGAAACACTCGGCAACCTCTAGCTAAGAAGATCAATGCTTGCTTTTAGGTGCTGCTGGAGGTCAGCCAGCATGTGGCTGCGGTCCCATTCATGGTGATGGCGCCACGCAGCGTCAACCAGCGACGCGTTGATCATCTCCAGATCGTCGACGCTGCAGCTCACGGCCAGTCGCTCGAGATCAGAAAAGAATCGCGCAACTTGGATGCGGTCCAGATTGAACGGCTCGGGCTTCGTCAGGGCCTGCGACGGCGCCTGCTCCACTGTGAAAAACTGTTCCGGCTCGGGCTCGGTTGTGCTGCCTACATGGCCATTGACCGTCTCGATGGTTGCTTTGGCGTCGCTGCCGTTCACTTCAACAACAGACTCGGCAACCACCTCTTCCTCTTTGAGAGCGTCTCCAGTAAGCGCAGGGACGCTCTGGGCAAAAGGCACAGAGCTCTCAGCATCAGCCATGCTAACATCCTCTTTCGCGTCAGCATCCTGTCCACCCTCAGCAAGCTCAACCTCTCCAGACACAGTCTCAGCTACTGCGGCAGGGGGCTCTGCGGTGGGGGCCTCCGGAGCGGCCTCCGGAGCGGCCTTCAACGTGTCCAGCATCTGCTGGGCCACACGACGATGCAGGTCGCGGCAGGCCTGAAGAAACGCCGCATCGCTGCTGATATCGTCGATGGCAACCTGAGCGTTCGCCAGCATCTCAGACGATTTGTGGGCCTTGTCGCGGTCGCCGGACGCAACCGAGTCATCGTGGATCATCTCCAGGTCCTGCAGGAATTGCCGCGGCTCGCAATAGAAGCCGTTCCACAGCCGGTCCTCGATCGTGTCGAGATCCATGTTGTAGAACTTTCTGCCGGTGCCCACCTCCAGAATCATATCGTCCTCAAGAACATAGGGCTGGTCGCTGGTGTCGGCATTGGGCTCAAACAAGTAAACGAGCGCCATTTCGTCAATGGCCGGCTTGCGGAAGCGGCGGTAGCGGTTCTTGAACATATCCATGATGGCGCCCAGCTTGACCTTGAGCTGCGTGCGGGTCTTGAGATCCAGCTTCTCTTGCGCCAGACCGTCCTTGCCGCCCTTTTGCTTGTCATTTTCGTCTTCCTCGGCCGCATCGATCGGCACGAGCGGCAACGGCTCCAAGACCCGCTTGGGGCAGTCCTGCAGCTCGCGAGTCTGCAGAGGCGTGCTTTCAATGTACCTCCTCAACGGCGCAAAGAACTTTGCAAGAGTGACCGGTGACGTATCTGCAGATACGGCCACCTGTGTGCCACTGGAAAGCCCGAAAAACTGGACAATATGAGGGTCCAGTTCATGCAGAGGCAGGCTCGACACACCCACCACAAGCAGCTTATCAGTAGGAGTTAGCGACCGCAGCAGCGTGAAGAATGTCGCCTGCAGCTGGGCAGTTGTGCTGGCAAAAAACAGCTCAAAGTTCGGCACCAAAAGCACCGACGGCATGCGCCGGCGCGCCTCAGCAATCAACTGCACCAACGCCGCTTCAGGAGTCAGAGAAGAGTTGCCGTAAATCGCACTCAGATCAAGCGTGGCAGTATGCACCCCTTCCAAATAGTTGGGGACCGCCTGGGCAAAGTATTGCTGGCCCATGCCTTCTTTGCCATGGATGAGCAGTCTTGGCCGATGAATGCGGGCTGCCCTCAAATCCTGAAGCTGGCTCTGAACATCCAAAGACGATTCGCCTTGGCCGTCGTCGAACATGGCCTCTTCCAACGACGTCATTTTCTTTTGGCGCGGGAAAAGCGCGTCCAGCCGCTCCTTGATGGCCGCAAAGCTCTTGGCGAGCAGCGGCTCGACACGGCCGGGCAGCGCGGCGGGGCCCGAGCTGGCGCCGCGCGCAGACGACGCAACAATCCGCTCCATGCTCTTGAGGAAATCGCGCGGCTCCACTTGAATGCTATCGAGATTCAACTGTAACTTGCGCTGCGACATGTAGATTTGCGGGTACCGGCGCTGGATGGCGGTTAGCGCGGCCTCTGTGCAAAGAGCCCGCAGATCGGCGCCTCCGTAGCCACGAGTGAGCGTTGCTAGCTGCTCAATAAACGAGAGCTGCAGAGCGGGCTGCCATTTCGAGGTGTGAATTTCCAGAATCTTTTTGCGCGCATCCTCGTTGGGCAGCGGGAAGTAGAACTCGCGGTCGAACCGACCAGGCCGTCTAAGAGCAGGATCTACGCTGTCGGGTCTGTTTGTGGCACCAATCACCACGACCTGACCGCGGTTGTCCATGCCATCCATAAGGGCCAACAAAGTCGAAACGATCGACGCGTGGATCTGTTCCTGCTTTGCTGATCGAACTGGCGCAAGGCCGTCAATCTCATCAAAGAAGATAATGCTAGGCTGCTTTGCTTTGGCCTCGTCGAAAAGCACCCGCAGCTGCCGCTCCGCTTCACCGATCCATTTCGACAAGCAGTCCGCACCCTTGCGCATGAAGAACGTGATCTTCTTGCCCTCATGCGAGCTGCTGGCCGCCAGTGCACGCGCCATCAGCGTCTTACCAGTACCGGGAGGACCGTGGAACAGCACACCTCGTGGAGGCGTGATCTTGAACTTGGCATACACTTCCGGATACATCAGCGGCAGCGAGACCATCTCCTTGAGTTTGTCAATATAGTCGTCGAGGCCGCCGACAGCACTAAAGTCGATGTTTGTGTCGATGCCGAGCGGGTCGGAGTCGGCCGATGAGCCACCGCTGGCGCCAATGATATTGCTGTTTGCGGCCGGATCGGCATTGGCAGGCTCGTTGAGTAGCTGCGTGAGCTCGGGCTCGCCGGGGTTGAACAGCGACACTATATCGCCGCCTCCAAACGGGCCCTTGACGTTAAATAGGCGTCGCAACGGCCCGGCGTTGGCCTTGCCAGTGCGATGCTTGACCGATGCAGCCGTCGCGGCCGCAGTAGCAATCTCCTCCAACGTGGGCGGAGGCGGAATCTCATAGTTGACGGCTGGCCGACGTCGCAGCGTTCGCCGCGGCACATCGTCGTCAGAATCAGACATCACGCGGGATCGGTAGCTACGGTTACGCGTGCTGAGGCGGTTCATCCGCTTCCGCCGGCGATAGCGGCGTCGGTGCACGACGTTGTCGTCCGAATCCACAATGAAGCCGTCGCTTGAATCGGACCGCGTTGCCTCGGAGTCGGGTTCTTGCTCGGAGCTCTCTTCCTGTACATACTCATCGTCGTCTTCCCGCTTGGACTTTTTGAGATTGAGCTTGACATGGAAGCTCGGTTTCTCGTCGCCATCTTCTCCCTCGTCGGCTCCCTCGTCGGCTCCCTCGTCGGCTGTTCCTTCGTAGGCTGCTCCCTCGTCGGCTTCTTCAGCTCCAGCCGGAACTTCCTCGGCTTCTTCGTCAGGCTCAGCAGCCTCTTGTTGGGGATTGTACTCGTCGAGAACATCGCCACTTGCTGGCGAAGCGTTGGCGATCTGTGGAACGTCTTCGTCAGACTCCGAATCGACTCTGTAGATGCCTCTACGAGGTCTTGGTCGCCGGGGCGAACGCGCAATTGGCGTAGCCTCGTCGCTATCTGAACCGAAATCAGACTCGCTGTCCATAGTTCGTCTCCGTTTTGCAGCTGCCATGATGCGTGGGGTGTGGACAAGCTAAAAGGATGCTGCTGGGAAAGTCACTACGTGATCAAGGGCCAGGCTGATCCCAGCCATGACATATCTCACACTGATCTCTCCCTCTGCGCGGTCACGTGCCAGCTGACATGGAGCGCCGGATCCCAGCCCAAGTCAAGCGCCCGTAAAGGCCCCAGAGGTCAGCAAGGTATGGAAGGCGTGGCCAAGCGATAGACGAAAGACTCAAAAAAAGTCAATCGCTGCGTGATCCATGGCGAGGAGTAGGAGCGTGGCAAATCCCCTTGACGCCTGGTCCAATAGCTAGAATAGCTGTATCAACTAGAAAGAGCGAATGTTCATAGAGTCTGGGGGCTCTACGCCGTTCCCCGTACGGCCGCTCAATGGACCCACGTTTCGTGTCCGTAGGTGGAAGACATTGGGCTGCGCGATTGGGGGCTTTAAGTCCTGGGGTTGGTCAAGGTGCAGAGAGTCAAAAAAAACTTAAAAAAGAGCAGTGTAATTGTATCTAAAAACAGAATTTAAATATTCAAAGGATCAAAAAGATTTGGCAAACCCGGTTTTCCCCACATTCGGTGCTTGCATCACCTAGATAGATGAGACCCTCTACTCAGCAGAAGCAGACCCAGACTCCAGTCAGCATGCATCGGATCGTGGTCTTTTCAGATGGCGGAATCGTGCTTTGGGACCAGCAAAACACGGCGGAAAAGGTGCCAAACAGCATTCTAAATGAAGTCATTATTCGGAATTTCATCGAAGGAAGTCATATTACGTCTATCGAAGGCTACACTGTCCGAGTAGCCCGTAACCATGAGCTAGGTGTTAACACGGCCGTGATTTCTCCCTCGCTGGCCAAGATGGCTCATGCAGAGACTGCTGCCAATGATGTGAACACCATTTTCAGTACTGTCAACGGCGACGAACTGCGTACCAACCGCATGAGCAACCTGCCTGATAACACCAATCTCCATACCGACAAGTTCGAGGCGCTGGTCGCCGTTCGACTTGAAGAATTGGGCCAGATTGAGGATCAGCACGAGGAAGAGGAACAAGAGGAGGAAGAAGAGACCAAGGAAGTTGGCCCTACCGGCCCTACGGAACCCAAGGAACAAATAAAGCCCAAGTCAAAGAAGGCTGCTGTCAAGAAGCCCAAGAAAAAGGGCCGCAAATGGGACGGCACCGAAGAATTCGACGGTGATGAGGGCACTCTGGACTACTCCGAGCCTGCCGGCGATGCCTCTGCTGCCACGGCGAGCCTGGAGAAGCTGTCGCTTGACGAATACGGCACAAAGTCCAAGCATGGCTTTGTTGTCAAGGAGCTCAGCAACGAGCTCAGCGGTATTCTCGGCCAAAAACAAGGCTCTTCCAAACCGGCAGAGTCCTTTGGGTTCTTGAGGGGTCTTGTGGGCGGCAAGAAGCTTACTGACAAGGATCTCGACAAGGCATTGGGCGCCATGGAAGACCACCTTGTGCAAAAGAATGTTGCCAAGGAGGTAGCTGGCCATATCTGTGAACAGGTCCGCAAAGATTTGCTTGGTTCCACTACTGATAGCTGGACCTCCGTTAAAGCCACTGTCCACAAGAGCGTCACCGATACCTTGACCAAGATCTTGACGCCCAGCACCTCCGTTGACCTGCTGCTAGAGGTGCAGCGCAGCCGCCAGCAAAAGGGCGGCCGGCCCTATGTGATTTCGGTTGTGGGTGTTAATGGTGTGGGAAAGTCCACTAATCTCGGTAAGATTGCCTTCTGGTTGTTGCAAAACAACATGAAGGTCTTAATTGCCGCTTGCGACACCTTCCGTTCCGGTGCCGTGGAGCAGCTCAAGGTGCATGTGCAGCGGCTTAAACAGCTCACCGAGCGCCAGAATGGCGGAGAAATCGATATCTTCGACCAGGGCTACGGCAAGGACGCTGCCGTCATTGCCCAAAAGGCGGTCGAACACGGCCAACGCAACGGCTATGATGTCGTGCTTATCGACACCGCCGGCCGCCGCCATAATGACGAACGGCTCATGTCTTCTTTGGAGAAGTTCGGCAAACTAGCGAAACCAGACAAGATCATCATGGTGGGCGAGGCGCTGGTCGGCACCGACTCGGTGCAGCAGGCCCGCAACTTCGATGCCGCGTTCGGCAAGGGCCGCCATCTCGACTTCTTCTTGATCTCGAAATGCGACACCGTCGGCGATATGCTCGGCACTCTTGTGAATATGACCTACTCCACGGGCGTGCCCGTGCTGTTTGTGGGCGTCGGTCAAAACTATACGGATCTGCGGACGCTATCTGTGGACTGGGCGGTGAACCTTCTCCTTAATTGAGCGCGAGCCTCATAATTAAACTGAAATATTTAGCAGTGGCTTGGCGATTAAGGAGTTGGTTCTAGCTTTTCCTCGTGGCGCATTGGAATGTGGCCTTTTTCTCTTATATTATTTGCCTGCAGGCCGTTGTTCCCTTGATCCAACCGCAGCACGGGTTGGACCCGCACATGTATGTAGCCTCGGCCTGAGCAAGTACAAGAATCTAGGATCCCTTTAGAAAAATGAAAATAAGGATTTGTTTTATCTGTGCTATCCGTGCGCTTTACTGCAACCAGACCGGCGATCTGCGTAAGCTCCTTGTTCATGCAGCTTGCATTCCTGTGCAAGCGATCGGCCGCTGACGCGTCCGTGCGCCGCTATATGCATAACCTTGCATCGAGCCAGATCTCGGAAGAAAAAACACGCGTAGAACGCGGTCTGTAACTTTCCAGTCAATAGAAAATAAGCGAATAAATGAAAATGAAGGTATGTACGGGATAAAGAACGTATCCACTCGTCTAGCGGCGGGGTATTTACGAGACGTTTTCAGCAAACTGGCCGATGATGTTACCGCGAGGAGAGTACTCGCACACCAGGTAAGGAGAGCCACTGCAGTCGTTGATGGCGCAGCCAATCTTGGTGGTTCCCTTCCAAACCATCTGGGTGAAGTGGCCGGTGGAGCTCGAGAACTGAGCAGCAGAGTAGTCGTAGTCCTTGTACTCGTTGTACCAGGCCTCCATGGCGCCGGTAGGAGTGCTGTAGCCCATAGCGATGTTCTCACCGTAGGGGCCGCCTGAGTGCTGGAACACGCAGTTGCCATTCAAGTAGTTGGCGGCAAACGACGCGAGCTCGGTGTCCCAAGCCACGTCAACAGCACCATGCTGAGCGCGGACCTTGTTGTGGTAGTCGACGATTTCCTGGGCGAACGAGTCGAGGTTCGACGACGAAGAAGAAGAGGTCTGAGCAGCAGCAGTAGACGATGACGAGGTAGAGGTAGAAGACGTCGAAGTGGTCACGGCAGCAGCAGCGATGGTGGTGTATGCAGCCTCGGAAGAGGTGGTCTTGGAAGTAGAAGACGACGAAGTCGAGACAGTAGCAGTGGTAGCGACAGTGTTACCATTGTAGACGTAGTTGAGGGTAACAGCGGTCGAAGAGCTCGAGGTGCTCGAGGAGGCAACGGGAGCGGCAGTGGCGGCCTCGGTTTGGACGACAATAGGAACAGTCGAGGTAGCAGTGGGGTTCGCGACAACGCCAACATAGTCGCCGTTGCCATCCACGGTCACGTAGAAGGTCTGGTAAACAGTCTCGTAGATAGTAGCAGCAGAAGCCGTCGAAGCATTCAAAAGAGTAAGAAGAGCGCGAGCGTACATTTCAAAAAAGATGTAAAAAAGGGGGGCAGTTTTCCAAGCGAATAAGATTCAATTCAATAGAGAACGGGATAGGGAACGTGTCGAAGACGAAAAGGGAAACGCACCAAGTTTAAAGGAAGGACTGGTTTTCACTGCTTCAGCGGCGATCTGGTTTTTTCAATCGGGGGGACCTCAGGTATTTATGAGGGGCCCGAGGTGCATATGCGCTTACCTGAAGACCCCCTGCAGGTGGGGCTGCATGATAGAGGTAAGTGCACAGCACGCGTCATCGGACCCATCCCGCCGAGGATGCAGCGCTTCGGCACCGCGGCATTAAGCAGGCAAGGTGGGCTTGCTCTATGATCTAGTTGGAATAAGAAATAGTATCTGAATTAGGGTGCTAGGAGCCCGCAAGGCCCGAATTTCGAAACATTGCGACGTTTCTCGACCGTTACAACGGCATCCAGTGTTTGAAACACCATTCTGGCGCTCCATTCCCCCTCCTGCATATACAGTCGTTTTTAGTCAGAGTGCCTAAAGAGGATGCCAAATAGCCAAGAACGAAAATAAACAAGCAGCCGTGCAAAGCACAGCGCCTTTACAGAAATAGAAGATTTCGGGGTAATGTGTTAATTTCAATCCAACTTAGGTCCACCCTCTTGCGGATCTTTTTTGGGAGCCGTGCCGAACTTCAACATGTATATGTATACATGCACGTCAAGTGCATGCATCAACCTCATCGAAACAGAATATGAATTTCACGCAAAAGAGTCGGCGGGATAGAGCTCGTTTAGCGGTAAGAAAAGATAACTACTAGAGAAATACGGCCAACTGTACTTGGGTTGATGAATTAAATCTACGGAAAGGCCGGATCCCTAAAGTGTGTCTTGGTTCGTGAGCCCTTGCCCCGCTGCAATCAATAAAGACTGCAGAGCCATTCGGCAGCGAGTGAGGGGCATTTTCCACCCTAAAAGCTTGCGGCACTAAACTGCGTTGTAACAGATCAAGTGGTTTGGGAAGGCCCTCAGGCTATGATTTTACCCCTTTTTTCAGAGCTTTCGGAATGCACGTTTTAGAGTTTCGAGATGAAGCAGCTATGGTCAATCAGCGAGCTTAACGGAAGCAATCCAAAAGCTAAAAGCCTCTATAGTTCTTTTCTATTCTATATGCCGCTAGCTGTGATCTGCTGCATCTAATTAGCTTACATTGGTTGGCAGCCATCTTGCATTTGCGTAAGTAAAGTGGGTAGTGCATGCAGACAAGCGGGGGTGGGGGTAGTGGGGAACGGGTGGCCGCTTGGCTCAGCACTCGAACAGGTGTAGAGATAAGGGATAGTTCTAAGGTAAAAAATGCGCAGTAAAAGAATGATCTGAATATAAACCTATAAAGCCAAAGTAGCGGACCGGAGAACTGGTCTGAGAACTGGTCTGAGGACTGGTCTGAGAACCTGTGTTGCGAGAAAACAGCGACCAGCAGTCGATCTGGCAAGTGTGTCCACTCGGTCCGACCCGAATCTGAGACAAAAACTCAAACGTTAGCGAATAAAAACAAAGTACGAGTTATAGCTTATAATTACCACCACAATCCCATACTAACTAACAACAGTTACTGGAGCCGGCCGACACGATATTACCCTTGAGATCCAAGGCGGCCTTTTCGTCGCCGCCCTCATTGCCAGAACGCATATTCTCCTTGATTTTGCGGGCCATAGCAAAGAACGCCTGCTCGACGTTGGTCGAGTCCTTGGCACTGGTCTCCAAAAACTCGATACCCATCGAGTCGGCAAACTCCTTGGCAACATTGTACTCGACGACCTTCTTGGACGTGAGATCGGACTTGTTGCCCACCAGCAGCTTGGTCACGCCCTCGGTAGCGTAACGATCGATTTCCTGGAACCACTGCTTGACGTTGTTGAACGAATCCTGGTCGGTAACGTCGTACACAACAATGATACCGTGCGCGCCGCGGTAGTAAGAAGACGTGATGGTGCGGAACCGCTCCTGGCCAGCAGTATCCCAGATCTGCAGCTTGACGGTCTTGCCGTCCAAGTCCACGGTCCGGATCTTGAAGTCCACGCCGATAGTGGAGATGTAGGACTCGGCATACGAGTTATCGGCAAATCGCAGCAGCAGGCAGGACTTGCCTACGCCCGAGTCGCCAATCAACAATAGTTTGAACAAATAGTCGTATCTTAGGTTAGTATCTTTGTTTAGCACATTATCAGGCTACCGAAATAGCGATCCCGATAAAGAATGCCGCCCCTCCCCCTCTCTGTCATTCCACGGTAAACGCCTCCTTGACGCAATTTAGACTAGAAGCAGGGGGCATAGCTGGAAGGTCATCTTATACTCTTTGTTAGTTTCCTGTTAATTGCCCACACGCAATTCGCCACGGCAGCGCGCCACCGTGGCCATGCTTTTTTGGTATGGTACTTACTACTCGGAGTTCATGGCACTGGAAGAGACACGCTTACCAAACGGGGCTATGAGCTAGCAGGGTTACCCTGCCGGGGACCCGTTGCCGCAATTGCTACCCTTGCCCTGCCACCCAATGCCGGTCCAGCGCCTGCGCCAAGGAAACACCCCCAGGCAGCCCCAGCCCCAGTACAAGCCCGGTACAAGACAGCTCAGCACTAGACAGCTCAGCACTAGACAGCCCAGCACTAGACAGCCCAGCACTAGATAGCCCCTACAAAATCAAACCAAGAATACAGTATGCTTCAATGAACGATCTACAATAATACTTACTTATGTACCAAGCGATTAGTCGACCTCCTCAACGGTGGGACCATCGTCGCCGCCGGGAGCAGCGCCGCCGGGAGCAGCACCAGGAGCTCCGCCGGGAGCACCGCCCTCCTGACCGTAGAACTTCATGAGGATGGGGTTGGCAACAGCCTCCAGCTCCTTCTGCTTGTCAGAGTACTCGTCAGTAGCACCGCTCTGCGAGTTGTCGAGCCACTCAATGGTCTCGTTGATAGCAGTCTCGAGCTTGGTGCGCTCGGCCTCGTCGACCTTCTCCTTGAACTTCTCCTCAGACAGAGTGTTCTTGAGCGAGTAGGCGTACGACTCGAGGCCGTTCTTGGCAGCAACACGGGCAGCCTCCTTCTCGTCCTCATCCTTGTACTTCTCAGCCTCGTTGACCATGCGCTCAATGTCCTCCTTGGAAAGGCGGCCCTTGTCGTTGGTGATGGTGATCTTCTGAGACTTGCCGGTGCCCTTCTCGACAGCAGACACGTTCAGGATACCATTGGCATCAATGTCAAAGGTGACCTCGATCTGAGGCACACCGCGAGGAGCAGGGGGGATGCCGGTAAGCTCGAACTTACCGAGCAGGTTGTTGTCCTTGGTCATGGGGCGCTCACCCTCGTAAACCTGAATCAGCACACCAGGCTGGTTGTCAGCGTAAGTGGAGAAGGTCTCCGACTTCTTGGTGGGGATGGTCGAGTTGCGGGGAATAAGCTTGGTCATGACACCACCAGCGGTCTCAATACCCATAGACAGAGGAGCAACATCCAAAAGCAGCAGATCCTGGGTCTTGGAAGAGGTGTCGCCGGTCAGAATAGCGGCCTGCACAGCAGCACCGTAGGCAACAGCCTCATCGGGGTTGATCGAGCGGTTCAGCTCCTTGCCGTTGAAGAAGTCAGAAACAAGCTTCTGGACCTTGGGGATACGGGTGGAACCACCAACCAGCACGATCTCGTCAACCTGCGACTTGTCGATCTTGGAGTCCTGGAGCACCTTCTCGACGGGAGCAAGAGTGGAGCGGAACAAGTCCTGGCACAGCTCCTCGAAACGAGCACGGGTGATCGAGGTGTAAAAGTCAATACCCTCGTACAGAGAGTCGATCTCAATGGGGGTCTGAGCAGACGAGGACAGAGCACGCTTGGCACGCTCGCACGAAGTGCGCAGACGGCGCAGAGCACGCTGGTTAGTGGAAATGTCCTTGCCGTGCTTGCGCTTGAACTCAGCAACAAAGTGGTTGACCAGACGGTTGTCAAAGTCCTCACCACCCAAGTGAGTGTCACCAGCAGTAGCCTTGACCTCAAAGATACCCTCGTCAATAGACAGAAGAGAGACATCGAAAGTACCACCACCCAGATCAAAGATCAGGACGTTGTGCTCCTTGTCGTTCTTCTTGTCAAGACCGTAGGCAATAGCGGCGGCGGTAGGCTCGTTAATGATACGCAGAACGTTCAGGCCAGCAATCAGACCAGCATCCTTGGTAGCCTGGCGCTGCGAATCATTGAAGTAAGCAGGGACGGTGACAACGGCATCGTTGACGGCGCCGCCGAGGAAGTTCTCGGCGGTCTCCTTCATCTTGACAAGAACCATCGACGAGATCTCCTCAGGGGTGAAAGTCTTGGTCTCACCCTTGAACTCGACCTGGATGACGGGCTTTCCGCCCTTGTCAATGACCTTGAAGGGGAAGTGCTTGATGTCGTTTTGGGTCTCGGGGTCGGCGAACTTGCGGCCAATCAGACGCTTGGCGTCGAAGACAGTGTTGTCGGGGTTCATAGCGGCCTGGTTCTTGGCGGCATCACCAATGAGACGCTCAGTGTCGGTGAAGGCAACAAACGAGGGGGTAGTACGGTTACCCTGGTCGTTGGCAATGATCTCCACACGATCGTTAGCAAAGTGGGCAACACACGAGTAAGTGGTACCCAAATCAATTCCAACTGCGTATTTAGACATGTTTTTTTGTTAGTTGTGTGTGAAGTTATGGAGGTGCGCTGGGCCCATTTATATAGTAATCTGCAACCCAACTTGTGGAACAAAGTGGAACTGTGCCGAATGGTTAATAAGCGCAAGCCCTTGCCCTTGGAAGAACCTCGAAGTATCCGGAACGTTGGAGAGCATGCCCAGGCGCTGCGGGCCAAAACTCAACTTGTCCAAACCGCTCCAAATGCCCCTAGGCCCACAGGAACCTATAATAACGGAGGTTGTTCCTAGATCGCTCAAAATCATTGCGCCAATTTATTCCATGCATGGCCCTGGCCCTGCCAGCTGGCTGCAGCAGGCTTGCTATTGATGCAAGGCAACGTGGCCACAGCAACGTGTTTGCATTGCTTCCATTTTTTCTAAAATGTATCTAAGGATTTAATCCTCGGCTAAATGCTGCCTTTTTTCGTACTTGATATTATACCTACGCCTAAAAATGGAACTGTCCACCAGCCCTGACGTGCTTCATGCATGCAGATGCACATCGGGGCTTCTCGAGACGTCTATCGCTCATCTGATGCATCAGGGTAAGAACGGCCCCAGAAGGCTATTGGCGCTTGATCAATTGCCGAAAACCTACGTCGGAGGAATTCTACTGTAACTTTTAAATACTTTTCTCAGTTCACCAACCGTTGAACCGGGGCCACTGCTGGAGCGGCCCTTGAGTGGGCACCACATTGTACTCTTGGAACTGGCTGCATGTGGAACAAGCATGATTAGGCAAAATGCGGAGCCGCGTGCCGACAGGAAAGTCAGGCAAGATAGCTTTGCTGTTGGGTCGCACGCCAATCAGGCCATGCTCTTGGTTGGCAGAAAGCACAATGACATCGGGAATCACCTTACCGTCGAGCGTGCATACTACCCCATAGCCTTGGTCAACGGCCTGATTAGCAGTTCCACGGTCGCGGGATAGGGCCATCCAGCCAGCATCCACAAATATTTGCCCGCGTTCTTTGTTTCGGCCCATCACGGTTGTAAGGACTGAAACGGCAATATCCTCGGTGGAACAAACGCCAATCCCGGCCATAACCAAGTCAAAAAACACATACACCCCGGCCCGAAGCTCAGTGACCCCAGTGAGGGTTGTAGCGGCATGTGCAGTAGGCGTAGATCCTACGCTCACTATATGGGCGGGAAGGTCGGCATTTCGAAGCTGCTGGGCCGCATCGACGGCAGCCGACCGCTCGAGCTCGGCAAATTCAGCTTGCTTGGCCTTGCCAAGAGCTCCATAGCTCTCGCCGGCATGCGCCAAAACACCTCGTAACTCGACTTGGCCCAAGTGAAGTGTTTTGCCAATGTCAACAAGTTCTTGGCTATTGGAGCGTACACCACCGCGATGACCATCACTGTCGATTTCAATTAGAACTGGAATTGATACTCCAAACTGTTTCTTGAATTCAAATAGTGCTTCAGCTTGCTCTAGCGAGTCTAGAATCACAGTGAGATCACAGCCCTTTCTCCTTAATTCAGCAACGGTGGCAAGCTTCTGAGGAACAATTCCTACCGCATATACGATATTTGTGTATCCGGCCTCAAAAAACACCTTTGCTTCTAGTAATGTTGAGACAGTAATTTGCCCGTCAATCGGCACCAATCGCCGAGCAACATCAACCGATTTGCAGGTCTTGAGGTGCGGCCGGAGCGGTACACCGAGACTCTTGGCACGCTCATCAAGCCTCGAGATGTTCCTCATCATTCGGCCTTCATCAAGAAGAAGCGACGGGGTCTCTAGAGCACCGATCTCCGTCGCCATACTCCTTGCCCAGTCCTTAGACATCTTATAAGCCAATTAAAAATAAACAAATAAATCTAAAAATAAAAAATAAATAAAACAAAATGGACGCTACTGTTGTAGTCTAGCATGAATTTTTGTCTCTTCGCCGGAATTCAAAACTAATGGGTGCCCGAGCATGCCCTGTACCGAATCGGAATACGGTGCCATGCTAGATACTCACAGAATTGGACGAAAAAAATAGTTCGCTTCGTATATGCATCATGTATTTGAGCATCGGGCTGAATACTTTGCTTGCAGTGCTTGCAGTTTTTGGAGCCGCAGCCCGACCATACGCTCCGTCCCTGTCTGATGTAGAGCCGCCGGACCAGCTTGTCCGGCCGGCAGCCGAAGGGCTGCATCCATTGGAGATCGAATATCTCAGCGACCGCCAAGAACAAATACAAGAAAACTTAAGAGACTTTTACATGCGTGCAGAGGTGGACTTTGATGTTGATCTGTTCACGGACGCAGTAATTGGGCTTGCTTTTTCTGGCGGCGGCTACCGGGCAATGCTATCGGGGGCCGGTCAGTTTGCAGCGCTAGATATCCGTACCAACGGTGCAGATAACTATCTGGGTGGGATCCTACAAGCATCCTCCTATATCTCGGGACTCTCTGGAGGAAGTTGGCTATTGGGGACGGTATACTTTAACAACTTTAGTACAATTCCTGACTTGCTGGCCCACCCAACGCTCTGGCAGCTAGGGCGACCGATGTTTGTTGGTAGCGAGCCTAACGCCCTGTCAACTGCAATGCTGTATGAGTCTGTGTTTCGGGATGTGCTGAAAAAGAAGGCCGAGGGGTTTTCAATCACAGTCACGGACTTTTGGGGACGCGTACTCGCCAAGCAGTTCCTGGACCAGCAAGCAGATAGTCCCCGATTATGGTCTGATTTGCGGTATGAAAACTGGTTTCGGGACCGCAGCGCACCTTATCCGCTTGTGAGTTTGATTCATCGCTCTCCAGTGTACAGAACAGCCCACATTGGGTCACCTATTCTAGAAGTCAGTCCATATGAGCTGGGCAGCTTTGACCCTGAGCCCGGAGCATTCACAGATATTGAGTACCTGGGAACTCCTGCGTATGGAGGCAAGCCACTCAGTAAATCGTGGGGTATTGTGGGGCTGGATGATGCTGGCTTTCTGCTAGGGGCCTCATCATCGTTATTTGATCAAATTTTTGTGGGGGTGATTGAACAACTGACCACCTCCAAATCACTGGCCGAGGCGGTACGGCTGTTTCTCCAGCAAGTGAGCATCATGGAGCTTCGGGATGTAGGAGCAATCTCGCCCAATCCATTCCTTGGATTCAGTCTGAATCCCAACCAAACCATCGGAGGTGTGCAGAGTGAAAGCCATTCACCTATTCTTTATGTCGCTGATGGAGGTGGAAACGGCCAAGTGATTCCCGTCCAGCCGCTGTTACAGCCAGACCGGAAAGTAGATGTGCTGTTTGCATTTGACAACGGTGGCAGTAACCTTCACACTCGCTGGCCAGATGGAACGTCATTGGTGAAGAGTTACCAGCGGCAGTTTGTGGTTGCCGGGTCTCCTGCGTTCCCATATGTTCCCGACCGCAATACATTTGTTAACCTCGGGCTTGCATCGCGACCAACGTTCTTTGGATGTGACGGAAACAATCTCACTGAGCTGATGGCCCGAGCGAACCAGACACAGCCACCGCCGGTAGTTGTTTACGTCCCTAATGGCCCCTATTCAGATTTTTCCAATACATCGACGTTTCAACTGGCGTATACACGAGAGAAAATGGCGTCTATGGTTAGGAATGGGTTCGACACAACTACGCAAGGCAATAGCACACTGGATGCCGAATGGCCAGCCTGTGTTGCTTGTGCCATCAGCCAGCGGTCACGAGAGAGACAGCTGGAACCGCTAACCCCTCAGTGTCTGTCGTGTTTCCAGCGGTACTGCTGGAGCGGCAATGTTTATCCTGATGGGGAGCTTGCGGCCAACAAGATGAGTTCGGGGCGCGATCTGTTGTTATAAAAATTGTAGAGGTATTAGCGTGAATGTGCTTTATTTATAGCGGCTTTAGGGGCCTATTTATTGAGAACAAGCTTGTCGTCACGAAGCGATGCGATTTCGCGCAGCAGTTTCCGCAGCCGGTCTGGGTTTGTCGCGTGCAGCCGCAGCTTGGGCTTGAGAATGCCAATGAGACCCTTGATGGTGAGACTATTTGTGGAAATTGCTTGTCGCACATCGTCGGCGGTCAGCAGATTGGGGTCTGTTTCTGAAGTGGTAGAAAGCGAGGCGCCAGAGGCCCCGGGCGACATGGGCTCTGGCTTGACCTGAGGATCAGAAGGAGCTGTGGAGACGCTGTCGGGCCGGGGGTGGGGCTTTACCGAGGGGTTCCACGAACCCAGCGGGAAAGTGCCGAGCACGCGCGGCGGCAGCTGGAGAATGGCCATTCCGTGAGGACGGTTCTTGATGGTCTTTTTGCGGAACGGCAGCATGAGCAGCGCCGGGTCCGCAATACGGTTGGCACCGTTTGCAGTTGCCGAGTTTGCCGCCCCGTCGGGATCGGCCTTGACCTCTGCGTCCGAGTCGCTGTCGTCTTCGGACGCATACGGGTTTTCGTCGTCGTCCGAGTCGTAATAAGCGTTCTTCTCCAGCGACCGAAGGTACTTGCGAAGCTTTTTGCCGTTCTTATCAATATGATCGTCGTCTTCAAAAAGATCGTCAATGCCCTCGCCGGCATCTTCATGGATAACGTTTGCCTGCCGCTGCTCACGCTTCAGCCGCTCCTCGACCTCTTTAAGGTCCTCTTCGGGCCCATCCATCAACGGAGCCTCCTCGTCATCGGCAAACTCCTCGTCAAAGTCCATTTCCTCATCCATGGCAAGCCGGCGGTCGCGCTCCTCGGAGCCCTCAACGGTGCGCATACGCCGCTGGCCAAAGCTTCCTCCGCCACCCGCCGCCGCTCCGGCCGCAGGCATTCCAGGGCCGCTTGAGCCCGGTGCGCCTCTCTCTGTCTGCAGTTTGTCCATGATCCAGCGAGGGATATTGGCATTGCGCTTGCCCATGCGCTCCTCTGCCTCTTCTAGTGAAAGAGAAGCAAACTTGTTTCGAGCAGTCAGCTTATACCATTTCTCTACGGGGATCATCTTGAAGCCGTTCTTATCAAACACAAACACAACATAAGCGTCGCTCTGGGCCGCCTCGTAGCTCGAGACCCAGGTGTTTTTGCTGTCAAAGTCCTCCATGACCCAGGGATAGTGTTCCTCGTACCGCAGCTTGCGGGCGGCCTCACTTGCCGCGTCGCCACCCTGGGTCTGATGAGTCTTGCGGCGTCTAAAATTGCCGCCGCGCTTGGGCTTGTCGTCGTCGCCTTCGCCGCCCTCGCCTTCGCCGTCTTCGGTGCCCACAAGCACTTGCAGGTTCTTGGGGTCCTTGCGATGGAACCGGATCGGCGGCGTGAATTGCGTGGCGGGATCGACCTTCGCCCGCGAATGGAACTTGATCATATGGTACCGCGAGTCCTCCATATCTTCGGGCGTACATGCTCTGAGCGAGAACTCCGAGTACTGTTGGGGAGCACTCGGGCCTCCTGCCGCAGCATTTGCGCCGCCCGCCGTAGCCGAACCAGCCAAGCCAGCTAAGCCAGCCGGACCGGCCGGGCCAGGGCCTGCTGGACGGGCCATTCCCATGGCATTGATGTTCATATTGGCTGTGGAATTGACAGGCCCGCTCCCGCTGGCCCCGGCCAAGGCGCTGCCGCCTGCAGCAGCACCGCGGCCAGTTGCGGCGGCCCGAGCCAGCGCACCGGGCGGAATGCGTCGTTGACCGCCCCGCCGCAGTGGATCTGCCGACTCGAACTTGCGTTTGCCATTCATGATGACGAACCCGCCCTCGCTCACGCATCTTTCAGGCCTGGGCCTAGGCGGCCCACTAAGCACTTGCCAGTTACCCATGGAGCACGCCAAAGGATCACCATTACCGGTCATCAACCGGGCGTGGCGGAAGATCGTGTTTGGGGTTGTCTTGACTGTGGCCAGCTACAAGTACTACGTCTACAAGACCCGTCTGCAGGACGACCTGGAACAAAAAGCCCGCCCCGGAGCATTTACCGGCGAGTATGTGGATACGGTAGAACGCAAGTCGAAGTACGAGGGCGCAGGCAACTCGTACATGGGCCGAGCCCGCGGCAACCGGTTCACCTGGGGCAGCTCCACCGAGCACAATTGATGTACATATTAAATAGCGTATTGTCTAGAGCTAAGCACTACCCAGCTAAGCACTACCCTTACCAGCTAAGCACAGGCAGAGCTTAAGTCTTCATGAGCTTCTTGCCGCGAGCAAAAAGACTGCGGGCCTTTTGCGTGGACCGCTCGCCGAGATGCTCCAGGGCCTCCTTGGTCTTGGACGTAGACATGTTCTGCACGCCCAAAGTCACCTGTCGCGACACGGGAATATGCTTGCCCTCGTTTTCAGGAGGATGGCCTGTGGTGTAGACCTGCGCGGATGGGTCTTGCTGGTCGTAGGTTGTGACTAGCCAAGTCGAGAGGCCAGACTCGTACTCGGCCTCGCGGCTGCGCAGACTCACGAGCTGCTGCAGCCGCGCCGCTCCGGACGGGCCCTTTAGTAGTGCATTGAAGTCTACCATGGGCGGCCGCTTGACGCGGCCAGATACGACCACGGGGCCGCGCGTGGCCTCGCTGGTGCTCGTATCGCTAGTCGGGACCGACATGGACAACGACGCGTCGCGCACCGAGTCGGGCAGCTGCACGTTATGGTCGTCCGACACCATAGACATGTTGGACACTACAGAGTTGCCGCGGCCGTGGTGTCTTTCTGCCGACAGGCCTGATTGGTCGCCTGATTGGTCGCCGGATTGGTCGCCGGACTGGGCTGAATGGGCAGACTGGTCGGCGTCGAGAGAGTGATCCGCAGCCAGTTCGTCGTCAGAGCCGTCCTGCGAGCCATGCGAGCCATCCGAATCGTTGGAGCCGTTCGCCCGCAGCTCAGGAGAGTCATGGAGCTTGACGGAGCTCAGCGACTCAGAGTCCGAGTCTTGGGCACCAAACGGCGGCGAATCCTTGAAGTTTTCAGGAAGCTCGCGTTCCGGCGGATCATCAATGTATCCGTCGACTAGAGTGGTACCTGCACCAGCCGCAACCGCAGCAGCACCAACCGCAGCACCAACCGCAGCGGTAGAAGCACCAGCACCAGAAGCACCAGCACCAGCAGCACCGGTACCGGCAGCACCGACAGCGTCCTCGTGCTCGCCGGTCGGCGAAAGAGGTCTCCAGCGCGGCCGGTCGGGCTCGATGGGGCTGGCGGCCGTGAACTCGAGCGTGGGCACGGTTGTCGTGCCTGTGTCAAGGTTCAGGCCCTTGAGTTCTCTGGCCAGCGAGTCGTCGCGCGGCAGCGCAGACTCGGAGCCCGACTGATGCTCGGCCGGCGAAACAGGCTGCGCCTCGGGCGTCGAGCGCTGCGGCGAGTCCAGCTTGGCGGGCGTCACGGTGACCGACGGCTCCGACGGCTCCGACGGCTCCGAAAACGGCTCCGACAGCTCTGCGTCCGCACCGAGTGTCGGCGTGGCTACATGCTCGGTGTCCTCTGCCGGCGCCAGCAGCTGCTCGACGGTCTCCTGCCGCGTGTGCAGGGGCTGGACGTTGTCATAAATAGAAATGGGGCGGGCCAGAAACTCGGACGTGTTTTGGTACAGCGCGGCAATCTCGGGGTCGTGCACCTCGCCGTCGCTGGCCTGCGAGCGGCTGGATGCCTGAGAAAGCTGGCGAGCATGCGTCTGCTCAGCCACCGGCTCTGTCTCGGGCTCCTCAAAAGTAGGCGGCGCCGGCCGCCGGGTGGCCGTTTCGCCGGGAACTTTGCGGATCGACGCGTGCCGAGAAGAGGGCTTGGCCGGAGGGGCAGATTTTTCGCTCAAGGAGCCCCGCGGCGATAAGTTGCCCATAATCTCGGCAGTAAGCCGCTCCTGTTCCTCGGGCGTCGGCGTCGGCGTCGAGTCGCGGTCCACAGGATCATCATAGGTCGAGAACTGGTTGGCGTCCTGTCGCTGGTGATGCGCCTCGTCCTCGCCCGGCTCAGGAACGCCCGCCAGCTCGGGCTGGAAATCAAGACTGCCGCGGCCAGCCATGCTTTCGGCATTGCTGTCCATGGAACGGCGGCCGGTGGAGAGCGACGCGGTCGAGTCAGAGTAGTAAGTAGACTCGCGCGCGAGCTGCGAGTACGGGTGCGACGGCCGCTCATCGTAGAAGCCATAAATATCGCGATAGTCCTCTTCATCCGACGTAGCCGCAGCAGACGACGTCGACACCATGCGTTGGTGCGCTCCGCTGGCAGGCCTACTGGCCTTGCCACTAGCAGCACGGCTCTGTTGAGTCTTTACAGATGTGCCGCGGCTGTCTCTTTTGGCATTGACTATCGTTTGGTCGTCGCTATCGCTGCCGCTCTCGCTTTCGGCGTGCGTGTCCGCATAGCCATGCCCGGGCGTGTCGTTGCTTGGGCCCTGGCCAAGCGGCCGCGTAACGCTAATGTGTGGGCCATCTGCAGACTTTGTGGTCTTTGCCGAGGTGGCCGAGACGGCCGGCTCAAGACCCTCATTGGCGTCCTTGAACTCGGGTGAGTGAACCGTCTCTTTTGCAGTCTGTGGACTCTGCGTGGGGCTCTCCAGAGCCTCGTTTGGGGACTCCTTTTGCTTCAGCGACTCCTTGAACTTTTCCAGGTGCGGGTTGGCGCTCTTTGAAGCGGGGACGGCCGCGGGGATACTCTTGGAGGCGGAGTCCGGAGCAAAGTCTGGAGCGTGGGGCGCAGTATCGCGCGTGTTGAGGGCCGTGTCGGTGCCCAAAACGGCCGAAACGGCTTGTGACGCAGAGGCAGCCGCTTGTGAGGCGGTTGCGGACACCGACGCCGTCACAGTCGAGGCCGAATGCACCGCATTAGACACCGCCTGGGCCGGCGTGTCGGGCACGGAATTCAGCGTCTTGTCAGGGTGCTCGAGGCGCGGCGATGGCGCAATCTCCTCTTCTTCATCCTCTTCTCGCAGTTCCTCAAGCCCATCAGAGTCACTATACTCGTCGCCCCAATCGTTACCATCGTAGGAGGTGGCCGCAGGTACCCAGCGTTTGGATTCCTTGCGGCCAACTGCAGGAGTATATTCCTGGAACCTTTAGGTTAGTGCTGCATTTTAGGTGAAAATTGGCTTCGTGAACCAGCCCAATCCGGTTTTTGCGGACCGTTTCGCGGTGGTCCTTGGATCCCCGCGTTTCTGAAACTTACTGATTGCTGGGCATATTGTTACGTGAATCGCTTCCGGTGGTGGGTGGTTTTGACCTGGCTAATAAATAAATCTGACGCGGTTTCCTTGCCCTGCTTGATTTTGAAACCGGCAAACCTTGACGTCTTGGCCTGGAGATTGAAACCTTGGTGGAGACTAGCAGTAAAGGTAGAACGCAAGGCAGAGTAAAGCAAAATGGTTCGAACAAATATCCAGGGCCCCTTTATACAAATACCGTCAAAGGACCTGAGCCATGGCTTGGAGCTGGTCCCAGTTTGGTATGTCCAAGTACCTGCCAAAGACTTGTCGGGAATCCTAGCGACTCTGAAAAAAGAACTGCCGCAGGAAGCTATTGATTTAGCGCATATCCGAAGAGTCGTCAAGCTGGAAGAGCAAGGAACCGTGATGCTAAAGCTGATGGTGGCTACCCAAGACTGTATTTCTAAACCTGATCTGCAAAACGTTCTTCCTGAACAGACTATTCATGAGGCAACGGTTTCGAAATGGCAGGCAGACACGAAAGACGAGGCTGCAGAGTGGAGCGAGAAAAGCGGGTGGCCGATCATGTGGAGAGGGAACCCGTCTCAAGCACCGCCAGTCTTGAGTGCTGAGGAGCAGGAAGCGATGCTGAAATGGGTCCATGCGCTGGGCACCGCTAAAAACAAAACAATCATTGTTGATCCGAAGACACAGGAGATTGTGGCCGAGGAAGTTCAACGCACGGATCTCCATCCCTTGGACCATAGCATCATGCGCACTACTCGCACCGTCGCAGGCCGTGATCTTGCCCGCAAACAGGCCGACCCGGCGGCATCCGCGTACCTGTGCGTGGGTCTGGATGTTTACACGACCGACGAGCCGTGCACCATGTGTGGCATGGCACTTGTACATTCACGAATTGGCCGTCTTATTTATTTGAATCCTAGTCCTTCTACTGGCAGCATTGATCCTTCGAACCAGCTCGGCTATGGTCTACACGGCCGTCGTCAATTGAACCATACTTTTGAAGCCTGGCAATATAAACCCTGATCTAGGCCGGTCCTAGCCTTCACACCTTCTGTCCTCATCGGACGACTTTGGCCCTGCTATTTGGCCCTGCTATTCCCAGGGCCAACGGCCCAAGTCCAAACTTAGAAACTAGCGTCTACTTGATTTAATAGACTTACTGTAGACAAGCCGACCAATGCGAAAATAAATGTAATGCGGTTTTTTGGGGCATTGAACCAAGCTCCCGCATGAGCGTCCGTGCATAGGGTACTAACCCCAAACACTGCATGACCATAACTCTAACTTGCATTCCAAGCTCCGGCCGGTAGAGGACTCTGACTAACCCACCAAAACAAATCAAAATCTGTTTTTTTGGAAGTGGCACATAGTCTTGCATTTGATTCGCAAACGTTGCCTATGAGTGTCTTGAAACAGCGGCACGAGCCTGTGCTGGTCCCGCCCTGCACATTGTCGCCTTCCGCTCAGGCCGCCAGCAAATCACACAAACCAATCAAGGCCCCGAAATCGACGACTCCCCCTAATTCGCACCCATTGCCGCAGCCTATGTCCACACACCCGCAAACACCCCGAAACCAGGCCAGAGGTACCCAACCCGCGCCTTCTGGCTCAATTGCACTTGGAAAGTCGGCCCTATCGACCTTATCGGAGAACCAGCTACACTCCAAGCGAAAGGCAGAAACCCTGGCTCTGGCTCTGGCTCAGGCCCAGGCTGACCCTCAGAATCCGACTCAGAATCCGAATCCGAATCAGATTCAGACTCAGACTCAGGCCCTGGATCAGGCCCTGGATCAGACGGTCACTCCGACCGAGACCGAGACCCAGAAGGCTACTCTAGACGGCCCTCTGCAGGATACAGACTCGCATTTCAAGTCAGAGTACCAGGCCCAATTCGCTGAACGCGCGCAGACTCCAAACATGCACAACTTTCCGACTATGCAGTCGCCTACGCCGATCCATCGCGGCATGGATCACCCCTTGGCCCGCCGGTCGGTGTCCAACCAGCTGCCTACCGCGCCCAAACAGCCCAGCCATGCGCACTCTGCGTCTGTGCCATCTGCCGCCGCCGCATCACTTGCTTCGGCCATGGCTACACCGCGCTTGAGCGATGGGTGTGCCACTCCGCGGGCAGTTGTAGCTCGCAAGTCGCATCGCCGGGCCCGGTCGCGGATCGTGGCTCCGATTGCCGCGGATTCCAGCGAAGGACTAGGCTTGTCGTTCGACGGCAGCAGCATCGGTGCGCCTCCGTCGCCGCTGGCGTCGCCGCAGATCGACGCGTCGTTTACGAGCTTTTACAGCTGCGTGACCAACCCGCTGGCGTCGCCCGGCCATAGCAGCGACAGCACGAGCCCGCGCGTCAACAGCTGGCCGCCGGACGAACTCGCGCCTCTCCAGGATATCTTAGTCGCGCTGGCGCGCAAAGAACGGCGCGTGCTCGAGAGCCGCCAGGAGCTGGCCGATGCCGAGGACGACCTGAGCCGGTTCCGCACGCACATCAACTCGCGTCTGGGACCCACCGCCACGCGGCACGTGCGCCCGCAGATCATCTCGCGCCATGCTCTCGTCAATGTAGGCATCAACTCGCTGTCGCTGACGCCCGAGCCCGAGCACGAGGCCCCGGTGGGCGTGTGGCTGATGGATGAAAGCATCCACTATATTCCTCCTAGCGTCATCCGACGCCCCAAACCTCCCCGAGGCGGCCTGGGGCTGCGTGTCGTGCACTTCTTGCTGGACACGGTGCGGTGCATCATCTCGGTGCTGCCGACGTACCAAGCCATGCCTGTGCGCGGAGGGGTGATCATCTGGCGGCCCGACTACCCGTCGCCCACCAAGACACTTCTGTATGCGTTCCCGGTCCTTGAGTGATCGGGAATGTTTATATTTATCAGTCCCTGGACTCGAATATTTAAGTAATATGAACATTATCTCATAGCCCCGGGCCTTCGGACCTGTATGCTGGGCCTTCAGACCATTATGCCGGTCCTGTTGGCTCAATGGGTCCTAGCTGATGCGACCAGCGCCACCATTAGTTTTAAAGAACTCGTAGACCTCCGAATTGTAGAACCGCAGACCCGTGCTGGTCTTGTACGGTGCAGAAAGGCCCGTCACGGCACAGTAGTGTTTCTGGGGTAAAAGCGACGGCGGGGCCTCGACACTCAGAAAGGTGGGCGTATCTGGCGGAAGCTCTTCTTTACGCTTCTGCTCGTCTGCCAGAACCGTCTTGGCGTTGCGGTTCTTTTTGGGGAGCGTCCACCCCGTCTTGAACATGCTGAGTGAGCTCTGTCCGGCGAGGCCTGACATCAGCCTGGTGGCTATGCTTCCGCTGTAAGGCGGCCCAGGGGGTGCGGGGGAATCCCCCCGCAAACACACAGTTTCGTATTTTTTTTTTCTTTCTTTTTTTCTTTTATAACTATCGGAGCTAAAGCTCCTCTGTTTTCCGCCTTACGGCGGGAGACTGTAGCTGGTGGTTATGCTTCCGCCGTAAGGCTGCCCACAAATCAGACAACAAGCGGGATACCACAATTGAACGAGATGATATTATTTACATTACTTTAGCATAAACCCCGCCTTTAGGCGGAAAACCGACGAGCTTTAGCTCGGAGAGTTAAAAAAAGAAAAAAGAAAACTCATCCTAGAGGAGCCTCATACTAGTGAGAGGTAGAGATGCAGCTGAGAGGGGCTAGTTGCTGGCCTGACCCATGAGATAGCTTTTGATGGTGTCGCTGGAATTGACAAGATCAAGACCAAGCGAGCGGGCCTGCACAATGGGCCAGCAGTCGGTGCCATACAGCTTGTGCAGCTTATCCACTACGCCGAGCTTGACGTGGTTAGGAAGATAGGCGGCCTTCCAGTAGGGCTCCAGCGCCAGCATCGAGCCAATATCGAGGCCCCGCTCGACTGCCTTCACCAAGGCATCCACAAGCAGCTCGGCATCGCGCTGGCCCATGTTGAGGCCCTGGCCAGCCAGCGGATGCGTAGCGTGGGCGGCATCGCCCACCAGCGCAACGCGGTCGGCCACATACGTATCGGCATGGCGCATGCGCAGCGGGAAACCTGCCCGCGAGCCTGGCTGTACCTCGGCAATATGCACGGGCAGCAAGTTTGCCTCATCCTCGATCACAGTTTCGGACAGACGCCATTCGATCTGGTCCTTGATTTCCTCAGAGTCTTTAGGATCCAGCTTGAAGATATAGTCGAGATCCACGGGCTCGAGCCGGAACCCGGCGTCCACTACGAGCGGGAAAATATCGGCGTCGACTGCCTGCAGCCATTTGGCCCGCTCCGGCAGCGTCGACCACACGAGCGTCGCGTGGCCGTCGGGCAGCGGCAGCAGCGCAATTGGGCCCGTTGGCAGGAACCGCTGGTATGCCACGGCCCTGAAGTTGTCGTATTCGAGCTCCAAAGAAGCAACGACTCCAAACCGCTGGTAATCCCA
The DNA here is from genome assembly GCA_022577695.1 of Wickerhamiella spandovensis. Taxonomy (NCBI): domain Eukaryota; kingdom Fungi; phylum Ascomycota; class Dipodascomycetes; order Dipodascales; family Trichomonascaceae; genus Wickerhamiella; species Wickerhamiella spandovensis. The sequence continues at coordinate 81,110 of JAKIRT010000014.1, read as the reverse complement.
GCCGCGAGACTCGATTTTGGCAAAATGACGCACCGGCGAGTTCTGGCCGTCGGCACCGACCACCAGGCGAGCCGAGAACTCGTCGCCGTTCTCGAGATCGATCTGCGGCCAAGCTCCAGGCTCGGCGGCCGAGATTTCCTTGACCCGCTGGCCGTCGTAGATATCCTGGAACCCGAGCTCTTGCAGCCGCTTGAGAAGACCCTGCTGGAGATTGCTGTTCTCAACCATGTAGGCAATATCACTGGACTCGCCCAGAAGGAACGGATCAAAGTCAATGCGGGCATTGCTCACGCCGTCCCAGACCTTCATTTCGTCGTAGGGCATCACGCGATCCTGGACAAGATGGTCCCATGCGCCGATTTTCTCGAGAAATTTCACACTTCTTGGCGTCAGGCTGCTCACACGGTTCTCATAAACACTGGGATCCGCATTCTCGGCCCAGTTGCGCAGCCGCTCGAGGTTCTGGCCCTCCACCAAAGCCAGATCGAGGCTGGAAGTCGCAGCAGTGCTCTTGAGAGCAGTGGCCAGCGACAAGCCGGCGGGACCGCCGCCAATAATCACAAGATCTTTGCGAGTGCTTGCAAAGCGCACACACTCTTTACCAACTCCTCTAAAGGCGGCCCGGCTCACTCGAACCGAGTATCGGCTGACCTGGGCTAACATCGTAGTTTGGAGGTTTGGGGGTTTCGGGGGCTCTCGGCGGCTGACCAACTTACATCATGGGCGCTCTCATATCGATTCCATTGATTCCCGTGCAGATGGGCGTGTCGGCACTGGCATCGTGTGCTGGCGTGAGTATCACGAATGCGTTTTGCAGCGTCACTGGCGGCACGGCCTCGTCGCTGCAGGCCCGACTGCTCTATGCGTTCTTTTTCCTGCTCACAGCCATCATCTCGTGGGTCAGTCTCAGTGACTGGGCCATCAGCAAGCTTGATTTGCTAAAACATGCCTGTAAAGGCGACGAATGTACGGGCTTTATTGCCGTGCATCGCATCAATGCGTCGCTAGGAGCCCTGCATCTGGGCCTGGCCGCATTGCTGGCTCTGCTGCCGGCAGCCACGCCCTTCAAACAGCGCATGGAGATCCAAAACAGCTGGTGGCGCAGCAAGGTCCTCGCCCAGGCGTTGTTTTTCGTGCTCAACTTCATGATCCCGGCCGGGTTCTGGGTCACCTGGGGCAACTACATTGCTCCTGCCTTTTCGTTTGTTTTCGTGTTTATTGGCCTGGTTCTGCTGGTTGATTTCGCCCATTCCTGGGCTGAAACATGCATTGACAACGTCGAAGAGTCAGAAAACTCAACGCTATGGCAGTACGTGCTCATTGGATCGACTTTGTCCATGTACTTGGGTTCTTTGATTCTCACCATCGTCATGTACTGGTTCTTTGCCAGCGGCGGCTGCTCCATGAACCAAGCGGCTATTACTATTAATCTGCTACTCGCGATTATTGTATCGGTGGTGTCTGTTCACCCCACTGTTCAAGAACACAACCCTCGGGCCGGTCTCGCCCAGTCGGCGATGGTGGCCATCTACTGCACGTATTTGACCATGTCTGCGGTTGCGGCCGAGCCCGACGACCGCCACTGCAACCCGTTGGTGCGCTCCAGAGGAACGCGGACATTCTCGATTGTCATTGGCGCCCTTTTCACGTTCTTGGCCATCGCCTACACTACTACGCGGGCTGCTTCACGGTCTACAGAGCCCCACGAAGACGATGAGGAGCTGCCGACCACCAACGGAGACTCGCCGGCCGAGATGCGGCGCGCAGCACTCCGCCAGGCCGTTCAGGACGGCACTCTGCCGGCGTCCGCCCTGGACGATGCTGAGTGGCAGTCGGAAGAAGCTGCGGCTGGTCCCGACTACAATTACATTCTGTTCCACATTGTCTTTTTCTTGGCAACTCAATACACTGCCACATTGCTGACCATGAATGTTGAAAAAGACGCCGTGGACGGCTTCATGCCCGTCGGCCGCACCTACTTTGCGTCCTGGGTCAAGATTGTCTCTGCCTGGACCTGTTTTGGTCTGTATGCCTGGTCACTTGTCGCGCCTGTGGTGCTCCCAGACCGGTTTTAGCTGGCCTTGAGCTGGCCTTTTGCCTAGCAGAGGCTGCCCGCTAATAGGGTGCCCAGTGGTCGCGGATCATGCGTAGACTATATAGTTATTTATTATCATGACGTTGACTAATGGACTGGATCTTCATCAAAGATCTGGCCCTGAAATCCATTGCAGGAACAACAGCATGGGGAAGACGGGCTCTTCAACCGCTGATTGTGTCCTTGGCGGTGACTACAGATATCCGGGCCGCGGCTGCCAATGACGATCTGGGTGCATCGCTGAATTACGACGTCCTGCAACGGAAAGTCGGCAAGGCCGTCGATGGCCAGAGTTTCGCTACCATTGAGCTGGCCGCAGAGTCTGTGGCGCAACAGGTCCTGGCTCAATGCAGGCGGCCGGGCCAACAAACGCATGTCAAAGTACTTCAACCTGAGGCTTTGTTAAGGGCCAATGGCCGGGGCCTAGAGATCCTGCGTCAACTGGGCTCGCAGGGCATTGAAAAGGCACCTAATACGCCTGATACAGTTACCATTACGGGTCTGAAACTAGCTACTTTGATTGGTGTGTTCAATCACGAGCGACTGGCCCGCCAAATTGTCGAAATCGACCTGCATATGCATGCCCTTCCCGGCTCCTCGACCTCGGATATCCCACTGCAGGCCATTGCCGACAATGTTGGTGACCACGTCGAGGCAGCAGAGTACAAGACCGTCGAATCCATGGCCGAGAACGTCGCCGAGCTGGTGTGTGCCCATAGTCATGTGGCCCAAGTACGGGTCAAGCTCGGCAAGCCCTCGGCAGTCACCTTTGCTCGCAGTGCCGGCATGGACATCACGCGGAGCCTTGATGATTTCGACGCCGCGACATTGAAGGAATTGAACGCGAGTTTCTTGAAACAAGCGAGCCCCGAGGCTCTTAGAGGAAAGTACCCTCCCACGCCTGTCGACACCTCGTTGCCTGTTCATAGCGTTTATTTGGCGTTTGGCACCAACATTGGCGATCGCATGGTCAATATCCGGCAGTCTATTGAGGAGCTGGACAAACGCGGTATCAAGGTGCTCCGCACTTCCTCCATTTACGAAAGTGAGCCCATGTATGTCCAGGACCAGGACCGGTTCTACAACGGCGTTTTCGCTTGTACGACGACTCTTTCGCCGCACGATCTTTTGGCGGCTGTCAAGGACATTGAATACAACATTTTCAAGCGAGTTAAACTTATTCATAATGGGCCCCGGCCTATGGATCTCGACATTCTGATCTACGATGATGCAGTCATCTCCACGCCAGACTTGATTGTGCCTCACGCAGATATGCTTAATCGCTCGTTCGTGCTTCAGCCACTGGTGGATGTTGCGCCAAAAGACCTGCTGCATCCGCTATCTGCCGAGTCCTATGCGAGCCATCTTGCTGAGCTTCCCGAGAGCTCAGAGTCGCAGGTCTCGTCCCAGGTCACTACTGTCGTGCCTTTGGAAGCCGGCTTTTTGCCGGTGGACCCTATTGCCAAGTCCAAGCCCACGCTTGTGATGGCGATTCTCAATGTTACGCCCGATTCGTTTAGCGATGGTGGCTCGATTGACGCCGAGACGATTGTCGAAGCAGCTAGGCAACATGTTGCAAACGGTGCCGACATTCTTGATATTGGCGGCGCGTCGACTCGCCCAGGCTCGGCTCAACCGACACTTGAGGAAGAGCTCGAGAGAGTAGTGCCTGCTATTACGCGGATCCGTGAGGACCCTTCACTTAAAGACATTCCTATTTCTGTGGATACTTACCGAAGCGAGGTTGCGCGGCAGGCACTTGCAGCTGGCGCTAATATCATTAATGATGTGTTTGCTGGCGAACGCGACCCCTCGATTTTGACGGTGGCTGCTGAAACGGGCGCCCCGATTGTGCTTAGCCACGCCCGCGGCTCGCCAGAGACCATGAACTCGCTGGCGACCTACGACTCGGTTGTTTCCGAGGTTGGCGAGGAGCTGGAAGCGGCTGTGCAAAAGGCCCAGGATGCTGGAGTTCGGCGCTGGCAGATCATTGCTGATCCGGGATTCGGCTTTGCCAAGAATCTCGACCATAATCTCGACCTGTTGCGGCACTTTAAGGACCTGCGCAACCGGCCAGGACTGCAGGGCCTGCCATGGCTTGTTGGCACGTCGCGCAAGCGGTTTGTAGGCACCGTCACCGGTGTTGACAACGCCAGTGACCGCGTCATGGGCACGGCCACCACTGCTGCTGCCTTGGTGGAACAGGGAGCCGATATTGTGCGTGTGCACGACACGAAAGCGATTTCCGAAGCTGTCAAGATGGCTGATGCCATCTACCGTTCGCTTTAATAGAATATGTATCAAGTCTAGACTACTCGGTAATTTCAGCGCCTAGACGCGCCATCAGCGATGTCGGCAGCTGCGTCCACGGTTGATCGTGGTAGCTCAGGGCATCCGCGCGCTCGAGACACCGCTCGGTGGCGGTGCTGGCAGGGGTGTTTTTCGAGTGGCCGCCGGGAACTTGTCGAGCCCATTCACGGGCCGCCAAAAGCATATATAAAGCCGCTTTGCGGGCGCGTGGAGACGGCTCGGCGGCAGAAGAAGTGGCCAGACGCTCGTCGTGGCATGCATAGCAGTTGGAGATCCGCTCCAGCAACAGAATACCCCCCAGAAGACCCGCAAGCTGCTCCTTGCGGGCTTTCAGCAACAATCCAACGGCATAGCCGCTGATAGTTCTGTCGCCGGGGATGGCACATAGAAGCTCACTGACGGTGAGAAGGCACCGCAGGGCGGGCATGGACAGATGACAGCGAGAGATATAAGTGTAGACGGCCGAGTCCAGAAGGGGCTCGACCACCGCCAAATAGTTCTTTTGCGATAGCGAGTCGGAGCTGAATAGATAGGACACAGCCGCCATTTCCTGGGTGGCTGCGAGATACGACCACGCCTTGTCGTTGTGGTACTCTTTGCGGAGCATGTCGTAGGTCGAGTAGGCGAATTTATAGTCACGCAGCATGAATGCGAAATCGGCCAGCTTGCGCAGCTGCGCTTCGGGGGTCGTGTAGTAGTAGACGCCAGCATCTACATTGAAGTTGTTGCGCAGCGAGCCTGCGTCCTGCTGTCGCGGTTCTACTGGAATGGCGGTCTTGCCAGATGCCAGCGCGACAGTATGCAAAACATTCTTGGTGAGTTTGCTGGGGCTGGCCAGGTATCGCTTGGATACGCTAAACAGTTTACCGGCAAAGCCCTGACGGCTGGAAGCAATCTGCTCGTTCCAAACACTCACACACCGTTCCATGTAGGGAATGATGCTGTGGGTGACCATATCACGGACCAGGGTGCGGATGTTTTCGGCATTGACGTCCGGCTGGCTGGTCCCTAAACTGATCATGGCGCAATTGGAGCCAAATTGTTTCTTGAGCTCGTCAAACACCTGATGGGCTTTGGCAGAGCTCCCGTCCATATCATAAACATACACAAAGTACCGCAGAAAGTCACTGTTGATGTAGCCCAAACCAGACCGAACGTGGAAGCTTTCCTGATACAGCTTTGTGAAGGCTTCTATGGGGTCGGGAGTCCTGCTCGACACGGCCAAGACACCTGCCACCGGATGGTTGAATGTCTCGTAAGGAACCATTTCCGTATTTCCAGAAACCAGCGTATCCAAATAAAGTGAATAAACAGAGCTGCCACCTGGGCCAGCCACTGTGTCAGTAGTAGCCTCAGCGGCCGTCAATGCCACTTGGATCTCTTGTTCCAAAGAATCTGAAGAGACCAGAGCCCCGTCGGACGAAGATAAAGGGCCCCGAAACGCGATTTCAAAATGCTCAACCACATTTGCCATTGTTTGTGAGTCTCGGACGGTGACATTGCCTACATAGCCATGCGGGGCCAAAAGGTCCAAGAAACTGGCCGAGTCCAGGCTTTTCGCAAACTCGTCCACATCTGCAGACGCCTGGACCATCACATACGGCCGCGCACTACTAGCAATAAGCGCCTTGGCAGCCTGAGCCGACTTGATCGCGCTCATGAGTTGTGTGTGTTGCCGCAGTCTGTCCCAGCTTAAGCAGCGTCCCGGTCTCTAAGCAGGACGGTCTAAGCAGGACGGACGCGATCATCAGCCGCACGTAGCAGCAGCTCCCAAAACAACGCTTAGTGACGGCCAAAGCTCACCCCTCCCGTCCAAGAAAAGAGAACGCATATCCACTGAAGAAATGACTTGGCCGGCCCTTTGGACCCTGCTGGCTCTGGCAGTTCCGGCAAATGCCTTCTATTTACCGGGCATGGCCCCTACCGACTACGCAGAGGGCGACAGCGTGCCGCTATGGGTGAACCGTCTGTCGCCGTTCTATTCAGACCCCTCGGAGGAATTCTACGGCTACGACTACTATAGCCCCGAATTCCACTTCTGCAAGCCCAAAGATGGCATTGTGGCAAAACCAGAAAGCCTCGGCTCCGTGCTGTTTGGCGACCGCATCTACTCGTCGCCGTTTGAGCTCAAGATGCTCCAGGACGAGGAATGCCACTACCTGTGCACATCCGAATACCCCATAGAAGATGTTTACTTTGTTGCCGAGCGTACACATCTGGCCAATAGCTGGACCATTGATGGCCTGCCTGTTGCCGAAAACGTGTTCCAAGACCCCAACGGGCAGAGTGTCTACAGCAGTAAGTTTGGCATTGGCGAGACGTTGCCTGATGCCAACGGCAACTTTGTCTACAAAGCGCAACTCGAGCCCAACGAAACGTTTTGGGACTCGACAAACGTGCATGTGCTCTTCAACCATTTCGCTTTGGAAGTCGAGTACCACCAGGTCAAAGACAAGTTCCGCGTCGTGGGTGCCAAAGTCGTGCCGGAGAGCCGCAACAACAAACACAAAGAGGGCAACGAGTTCACATGCAGTGCCAAGGAAATCGCCCCCTTTTACGAGCCGGCTCAGCAGAACCCCTCGGAACTGTCGTTCTCATATTCAGTCACTTGGGTGCCTTCGACCACTCCCTGGGCCACGCGCTGGGATAAGTACCTGCTGAATGGCGACAACAGCATCAACTGGTTTGCATTGGTCAACACTTCGCTGCTGCTGGTGTTCATGGTGGGCTTTACTGCCCTGACTTTACTGCGGCTGCTCCGCAAGGACATTGCAAAGTACAACGAGGTGGACCTTGCCGACGAGCTCAGCGAGGAGATTGGCTGGAAACTGGTCAACGGCGACGTGTTTAGACAGCCCACAAGCATCATGACCTACTCGGTGCTCATCGGCACTGGTGCGCAGATCCTCAGCACGATTGTCGGCACGCTGTTCCTGGCCCTGCTGGGTTTGCTTTCTCCGGCCAACCGTGGCGCCTTCTCGACCACATTGCTGCTTCTCAACACCCTGTTTGGCGGCATTGGCGGCTTCATTTCCGCTGCCGTCTACAAGTCGTGGGGAGGCGAGGCCTGGAAGTCCAACCTGCTTTTGACGCCCGTGGTGGTGCCCTCCCTGACGTTTCTGGCGTTTGTATGCCTGAACTTTTTACTTGTTTTTTCGGGTGCTTCGGGCGCCGTTCCCATCGGAACTATGGCTGCTCTCATTGCGATCTGGGGCCTCATTTCGTTCCCCTTGTCGCTGGTGTGTGGCTTTATTGCCTTTAAGCGCGAATGGCCCAAACCAACCACTCGGGTCAACCAAATCCCTCGCCAGATCCCCGTCCAGCCCTGGTACTACTCGACGTGGGCAATGATGGCGGTGGGCGGCGTGCTGCCGTTCCTGGCAGTGTCGCTGCAATTGTACTATGTGCTGACGGCCATCTGGTTCCAACGCCTGTACTATATGTTTGGCTTTTTGTTCGGCTCGATCCTTGCTGGATCTTTGCTGTGCATTGCCGCGACTTCGCTGGCGACCTACTTTACGCTCATGAGCGAAAACTACCACTGGCAATGGCGCGCGTTCCTGGTCTCGGGCTCGCCGGCCATTTATGTGTTTTTATACGCGATCTTCTACATGGTCCGGTATACCAAGATCGACACCGTGGCAAGCAAGATGCTTTATTTGGGCTACATGTTTATGATGTCTGCTTTGGCTTTTCTGGGTCTGGGCTGTGTGGGTGCAATCACGTCGTACTTTTTGGTGCGCCGCATTTACTCGTCCATCAAGGTCGACTAAGCCAAAATGCCCTAAAAATAACACTTTATTTAGTTGACTTTTTCTACTAACAAAAAGCATTTAATCTGGTCCCCCCCGCTATTCTCTGACGGCGGCAAGTATATATGAGAAAGATGGGTTCGACGGCATTACTCATGAAGATCGACGCAGCTACGCGAGCGGCGTTGCAACGAAGGAAAAAGAGGCCTGCAGCCGCGGCTCCTTCAGTCGATCAAATTAATGATGTTAGAGAAGCCACAAAAAATAAGTTTAAGGAGCTTTTAGGCAACCACGATAATTCTTTAGAGATCGCCACCGAGATCGAAGAGCAGCTGTTTGAGGACAAGAAAGGCGTCAATGCCGATTACCGCAGCGGCTTCCGGCGGCTGTTTACGAGCCTGAAAAACGAAAAAGCAGGGTTTGTGGATATGCTGTTGAGTGGCGAGATCACTGGCCGTGAGTTCTCTTCGAAAAGCGTGGAGGAACTCAAGTCCGTGGCCCAGCAGCAGTCCGACCAGGCGTTGAAAAAGGAGGCCATCGACAAGAGCATTGCGCAGCAATTGCTTCCGGAAACAATCCAGCAGCTCAAGGATGGCCGTGATAGAGAAAAGTGGGGTGTGAGTCGCTCTGCAGCTGCTTTAGATGATTAGACTTATGCATATTTAATAATTAATTTTTGGGAAAGAAGCGCTGGAACAGGCCGGGCATCGGGCGAGCAGCTGGTGCAGCCGCAGGCTGTGCCTGTGTCTGACTCTGGCCTTGAGCCTGCGTTTGGCCCTGAGCCTGAGCCTGAGCCTGAGCCTGAGCCTGAGCCCGAGCCTGAGCCTGAGCCTGAGCCTGAGCCTGAGCCTGAGCCTGAGCCTGAGCCTGGCCCTGAGCTTGGCCCGCCGTTTGAGCCGGTACTTGACCAGAAGAGTGTCCAGGCTGGCCAGGCCCAAGAGTCTGAGCTTGGAAGGTAAGCTGAACGGGAGGCTGAGGCTGAGGAGGCTGAGGAGGATGGGATGGCCGGGGGATCGGAACCGGCGTGGAGGCAGGTGTAGTGGCCGAGGAGACCGGTCTCGGGACCGGCGACGAAGCCAGATCGACCAGATCAACAGGTGAGGCAGCAGACGTAGCTCGAGGCGATAGCATGATCTCAGGGACCTTTCCCCCGCCCTTTCCTTCGAGTTCTCGCGGAATCGAGCGCGGCTCGAGTTTCGCCAGCCGCGCCTGCAGCGGCTTGAGCGCCTGCTGGGCCTTGGCTACAATCTCCTTGCGGCCCAGCCGGCTCTTTGCTTTGCTCACATCTTTCTGCGGCTCGGCAATAATGCCGCCCGAGTTGGTGGGCGCGGCTATGCCTGCGAAAATAGAGCCGGTGACTGCTACGGTGTCGCTAGGCGGCTGCGGCGTGCCAGACGCGCTGACATCCGCCGTCTCTTTTGGCTTCTCAAGAGGCATGGGCTTGAAGGTAATGTAGAGCTTCAAGTAACAAGAAGCAGCAATATCGTCAATAGGAACCGTCGAGCCATAGCCGTTGTTGAGCTTGCGCAGCTCCAAGGCATAATCCAGAGCCAGGATCCAAGGATTCAAAGCGGGGGCATTCTTTTGGTCCTCAATCCACTTGTCAAGTTCACTGCTGCGCTCGGCAAACGCCACCGGGTCCAAAGACGCCATCACCTTGTCGCTGTACCTGAGTGGGAACGCCAGGATCTCGCGCACCAGTTTAGTGGTCTGGGAAGTGAGATGGTCCCATGCCTTTTGGTGGTCGATCATGCTTGTAAACCGGCGGGTCTTGCGGGCCAAGGTCGCCAGGTCGGCGTCACGTTTGTTGGTGTAGAGCAGGTCGGTGAAATACACAACATACTCGTACACATAAACGAAATGCTGTCCCGGTCGCTCCGATTCGGGCTTCCAGATATTGATGGGATTGCGAGCATTCGTCTTGACTGTGAAAAGAGATCCAAGCGCCGCCTCGGCTTCCACAGAGTCCGAGAGCACCTTATCGTAGAGATGGGCGATCCAATAGGCCGGCCTGTGCAGCCAGTTCTTCTTGTCGGCATTCTGGACGCCTTTGAGACTTTCAATTGCCGTCTTGGTAACAGTAAAGTCGGCCTCAACTTTAGGAGCCTTCTCCTTGTCTCCTGGCGACGGCGGCAAAACAGTAGGAGTAGTGATTGGTTCAGGCCGCGGCGGTGCAGGAGGAGGAACAAAGTTGCTCTTGGCCATGTACTCCAGCGCCTTTTCTTTGCTCAATTTACCCTCGCGAGCATAAAGTTCCGAAAGCAGAATCAGTGCCTGGCTGGGTTCAAACGGCGCTTCTTGGCTACTTTTCGACTCCCGCGAATCGGCAGTTCGGCACTCGGCTGCAATTACGAGCTGGTCCAAAACTGTTTCCACGGGCTGGTTGAGAAGATGCGCGGTTTTGGCGCCCAGATAGTGCACAAGCCAGTCGCGCGGGGTCTCCTTTTGAGAAATCACAAAGCAGTTGAGCGCTAGCTTAAGCACACTCTGCTTGGAAACCGCAGCAGTAGCGACATCCTTGTGCTGGTTATCGGCAAACACAAACCGCGTAGGCAAGTCGACAGTAAACGCGCCCATATTCATAGGAGAGATGCAAGCATAGAACAAGAGACGTCCGTAGTAGCTCCAGATCTGGGATTTCAGCTGCTCAAAGTAGTAGCCACTCAGCGGCGGCGGGCGGTTCGACTGCCGCAGCATACTGGTAGCCATTGCGGCCGCCAAGATCGCCTTTTGCTGGGCTCGCTGCACCGCCTTGACTTCGTCGGGGATCTCGAGACCCAGAGGAGACCATAAAATCCGCTCTTCCGCAAGCATATCGTAGGCCTGCGACAGTCCCATCCATGCCTCGACATGGTTTGTAGCGTGGACGAGATCGTAGCGGAAATACTTGATGGCCTCTTCCAAGTCTTCGAGACGGCCGGGACCATTGCGGCGGCGGATCTTGAACTGCGTCAATTGCAGCAGTCCCATCACGAAGTAAAAGCCACCCTCGCCAAGCTCTTGGGTTTTAGGATCCATACATGGGACAAGAGCTAGCTGCAATCGGCCCGTCCATGCGTCGCGCAACAACGACGCGGTCGGCGCCTTGTCAAGATAGGCATCAAGAACCAACTGGTTTTGATTGACTTGGTAGTTGGAGGCGGTAGGATCGCCCAGGGCCTCGCCAAAGGCGTCCATGGTTTGGCGGACTTCGGCACGCAAAATGTACTGGCCCAAACTCTTTTTGGAAAGAATCATGCGCATGATGAATTTCGTGAGTCCAATGGCTACATCGCGGGTCAGCTCAACCGGCACATTGTGATGATTGAAGGGCGAAAAGTGTTCCGTGGACATAGTCAAACCATAGTGGCAGTTGAGACACTGGATCATATCGGCCTCTGAATCGGGCCAGTCCAATCTTAGAATCTCGCGGATATTCAGATCAAGCAGCGACCCATCGTTAAGACCGCAGTAGCCAAGCACCCCGAGCTGATCATGGATGATACTGAGAATATCATTCAGCACATCCTTGGTGCGAGCTTCAGGGTTCAATGCACTGCGATAGAACAGGTAAAAGATCGTCCACCAGCACACGGCCGTCTCGCGGAGTTTGGCAAGCGCACGTTCCCATGATTGATGATGCGGTGCCTGCAAAAAGTTCGAGTTGATGGCCTGGTCATTGAACATGGAAACATATAGCAGTTCCAGTAGAAAGACAATATCTTTGAGGTTGCTGCGTGCCTCTTCAACGCTCATATTCAGCACGAGCTTCTCGTCGCTAACAAGAAGAGGAAGCAGCCGCCGGCCAACATCGTTGGCAGTTGAAAGTGCCTGAAGAATAATCTCTTCGCGCTGCGCCCGCGGCTTGCTGGCGTACGACTGCTTGTTGAAAGGAACCAGCGACTGGCGCAGAATGCGCACTAATCCGTCGCGAGTGCGCTCTTTGGAGCCTACATTTTCGTAGTTATCCAGTAACACGTACCATAGACTGAGCTTAAAGTCACTTGAGGCGCTGGCCAGAAACTGAAGAATGGCTTCATGTTCAGGCACCTGCGGCGCATCGGCAGCAGATTCAGGAATCAGCATCGACTCCAGCAGAGAAATAGCTTCTTGCGGATCTTCGTCGCCGTCGCCCTGCTCGAAGACTTTGGCAAAGTAGCTGGCAGCACGATACTTTGAGATCTGCATGTCGCAGCTGGCAGCAGACAGAACTGGCACCGTGGAGTAGTTTGCGAAATCAATGGCAAAATCAGCCACTTCAATGGCTTTTTTCACCTTGCCAAACTTATCCATACTTTCCTCAGGGGTATCCTCGTCACAAAAGATGGACGCCCACTGATGCCGCAGCGCTAACTTGCGCAGCACGGGCCGAAGCTCGGAGTTTGTGTTGCCTGCTGCCGTCAACAGCATATCGCCACTGGCTCCTCGCCACCGCAACAGCCGCTCATTTTCCAGATCCTCGCGCTCGGCAGCTGCTGCCGCCGTCTTTGGAGACTCTCCTCGGGCACGGCTATCCCGCTGGGCCTTGACATGGCGGTCGACATACAACTCGTACACGGCCACCATCATCTCTACCTGTTCAAGGGAAAATGCTCCATGCGGAAGATCAAATAGCTTGTCTTCCAGACTCTCAATAAGCACTAAAACACTGTCCATCATTTCCGCGGGCCACACGTTCTGCAAACTGGGCGACGGCACGTGCGGATCCGACGACGACAAGAGCGACTCCAGCAACAGCATACGGGCCGTTTGAATGTGTACGCCGTCGCCGATTTTCGCCAGAAACGCGTCAACCTGCCCAGGGTCGGTGCGGAACTTGGACGCGGTGTTGACGGCCCCCAAGGCAGCAAAGTCGAGCATCTGCATGACTCCTTGGGAAGCAGAGATATCGGGCGCACCGCTTCGCAAAAAGACAGTGGCCTGATCATCGTCCCAGTCTGCCAGCAGCCGTTTGAAGTCGGGGAACCAAGGATCAAGGGCACAGGCGTCTGGGTCAGTGAAAACAGCGGTAACTGACTGGTACTGCAGACCAGTGAGTTGAAGATAAGAGGCCATATGGCCGGCAAAAGCGGTTGCCTGGGCGCCGAATTCAGGCACCGACTCGAAGTCGGAAATCGTCTGCGCTCGAATAACCCGCTCCGATTCTATTGACGGTGCTTTTCGCGCGCTGGCATCACCATTGGCCCTGGAGGTTTGTGGCTCTATAATCTCGCACACATCTGTCTCTGCTCTGAGTGGTGCGTCTGCCGATGGCGGCTCTGCCGTTGGCTCGCGAGATTCCGCAGGCGAAGAAACTATCATCGAGGTGTCCGAGTCCTGGGGCAGCTCTACGATTCGGCTAGTGTTCCTGTCGACAGAGTCGACAACCATTGGATCACCGTGAGGCGAGACAAACTTGACGCGTTGAGCCGGTCTCGTGGAGTAGGCATATAGGTCTGGGATCAACGTTCGCTTGCGTTTGCGGCCGCCGCCGCTCACCACATCGTCGAGCTCCGCGCAAATGGCCGGCCATTCCTTGGTGGTCAGTAGAATCTCGTCCGAAACAGAGTTGAGCTGCGTCCACATCTGTTCGCGGCTATCGCGAGCGTCCACATTAGCGTTGATCCACGAATAATCGCGGCGCAGCACCGGCAGTGTCTTGATGTCACTCTTGAACAGATCAGAACTCAGCGACACGCTGTCGCCTAAAGACACCATCAGCTCCTTTAATTGAACATACAAATCGCGGTCTTTGGGCGTGAATCCACTGTAATTCGCCACTGCTCGCGACGACGCGGCCTCGGCCATGCTCACGGCATGATGGTCCACGTCGGTAATGCTGGCCTCCAAGCACAGTCTTGTGAGGCGTGGGTGGCCCAAAGCTAGCGCAAGCATGCCCAGAATATCCTGTAACGAAGTATCTGAGCCTGTAAACTCGAGGGCCTCGGCAACGGTCTCGACAATGGGCAGTAACCGCTGCCGGATCGCGTCTCTGTTTGAGGAATCCACATGGCCCTCGGAAACCTCTACTTGCAAAATGCTCAGCTGGAGCAACGCGTAGTTTTTAAGGCACAATCCTCGGAGCCGAAACGCGGAAGAAGGGATATGTTTAAGGTCGGTTGTATGGAGGACCTCCAACGCAAACAATTCGTCGTAGATCGACTTTGCGTGCCAGAAATTGGCTTTTTTCTGCGCGTCCAGCGCGCTCTCAAACATCTTCAACGCCGTTTCCAGCTGCAGTTCCAGCGTATGCAGCGCGGCCTGGTCCAGCAGGTCATCTTCAAGTGAATTGATGGCATGGAACGGCATGTCAGCTCCTCCACCGCTTGGTCCTACTTAGGTCCTACTATAAGGTCTCAGCTCACTCAGCCCGAGCAAGGGAACAGGGGTGCTGTAATGAGGCCAACGCGGTAATCAGACGTCAATCTATACAATAAATATTTTAAATAAACACCTGGGGCCGGACAATGCTGGAGCTGCGGCCGCTGCGGATGCTAATCACATCGTCTTCATAATCGTAGTCGGCGAGATCTAGCTCCGAAGGGTCAGTATGACCCAGGAGCGGCGATCGGTCGGGGCCCTCGTACTCATTCACACTCACGCCTAAAGACGAGTCGCTATTATTGTTGGCATGGTACCAGTCGGTAATATCCTGGACCTCCGACAGGTTGTTGACGCGCGAGGCCCGCCGCTGGGCGTGGCTAGGGCTCTGGGAGGCCTGGATATCTTTGGCCCCTCCGGCCTGGTCAACCAGGTCTACCGACACCATACTGGACTGCCTGAAATAGCGCGTGCGGCCCGAGGACGTCGAGCCCAGGCGCGAAAATGGGATGTTTTGCACCGACGACTCGCGCGACGGGCCTGTGGCGCTCGATCGCCGCGCCCACGCAGCCCCGGCCGACCCTGCCGTGGGCGGCCGGTACTGGCTGATGGACGTGCGCGGCGACAGAGGCATGTACTTTTCCTCGACCGACGAGAACGCGGAGCTCGCCGACGACTGGCGCGACAGCGGCTGGCTAAAGACGGCCGCCGCGATGGCCTGCTTGTCGCGGGTCGAGGACGGACTCAGGCCGTCGCCGTCGCCGCGGCTGACCCGCACGGCCGCCGGTGAGACCGAAGGCGAGAGGTTGCGGGGCGACTGAAGCGCCGCGGGGCTCTGAGGAGCCGTTTGCAGCAGATCGTCGGCAAAGACCCGAGTGGACTGAGGGCCGGGCAGCACAATCGTGGGCTCGGGCACCTCGCCCAGCGGCCCAACCACGGGCGACTCGACGCGCGAAATGGGCTGCCACGTGGACCGCGCCGCGAAGAAATCGGTAGGCGGGAAATTCGCCTCGGGCGCAGGGTCGCGGCCGTCGTCTTGCTGAACCTCATGATGGTCTCCGGACTCGCGCTCGGGACTGTGCTCCTCATCAACCACATGGTGGTGGTCGTCGTCATGATGCACACCCACCACGCTCATTCGCGGGTACCGCGGGTCGTGGTCGTGGTCGTGGTCGTGGTCGTGATCGTCATGCTCGTCATGCTCAGCATGGAGCGCTTGGATTTCTTCATCAGCATGCATGTCGGCGGTCCTAGTAGGGTCGCTGCTGCTGTCGTCGCCATCATCGCGCCAGATGATCTCACTAAAGTGAGGCTCGTTGGCACGAACCGATGCTTCGGTGGGCGTATCTGATGAGTGGCCCGAGTGGCCCGAGTGGCCCGAGTGGCCCGAATGGCCAGACGCGGTTTCCGGACCGGGCGTGCCCGAATCGTCGTCCTCGACCTCGTGCGCCGCTTGATAAGCCTGAAACCGCTGCCGGTAACTCTGCGGCGACTCCTTGAGCGCGTCGTAGTTGGGCGGCGCCAAACTAGGCGGCAGATCCTCGGCATCAAACGGCGGCGGCGCAATCGACGGCTTGCGCATAAGGTGGATGGGCCTCACGTTCGAGTTGTCGACGTACTCGCGGTACGCACGCAGCGCCTGCGGATTGCTCGTAGAAGGACCCGCCTCAGTGTTGTACTGAGGCAGCGTGTTTGCTTGAATGGTGCGCGCGTCCAGAAGCGTGATGGGCGAGTCGATCGACACTTCATAGTACTTTGTCTTGCCGGTGACAGGGTCCGGCGCGCCCTTGGAAAGCCGAAGAACCACCTTGATCCAATGATGGACCTTGATGGTGGCTACATTTGCATTTGGCCGTAACTTGTCGCGGCGGTGCTTAAAGACCGCGGGGATCTTGACATTAAACTCGTACTCATTCAACGAAGTCATGCCAGTATCGGTATTGATCAGCGACGAATGCAAGCCCTCTTCATGGGTCTTTTCCAGCAACAAGAACTTGTGAACAGGCTCCACACGATGGACCTTTTTGTGCTTGCAAAAGTATTCCGTGTGCTCGGTGATATACACGCGGATGCGGTGGCATTTCACTTTGGCCAACGGCACCAAGGAAAACGCAATGGGAATACTGCCGCCAATGGCAAACGCCTTGCCGGCAATGATGATCTCATAGTGAAGCAGATCTTCCCAGTCGCGAGAAATGACAATTGGCTCCGACGACTCCAAGTTCGACATGGCCAGCGACCGCAGAATCACGAGCTCTTTGTGGCCCAATAAGTTGCTCTTGAACGTGCCCGAGCGGTCAATCTGCAGGTCAAAGGCGTACTTGACGTGGCCGAAATTGCACCGCGTCGTTTCCTGCAGCATCTGCGGGATTGCCAGCTCGAAATTGTAGAGATACTCTGCGGGTTGGAACTGCCGGTAGCCCCGGGAGGAAGTATCGTTTTGCGATCCGGGAGCCATGCTCATGGAAGGCTTAAGAACGCCGGATATCTTGACGGCAGGCGAGGGGCTCATACCTTTATTGCGCATAAATACGGTCTTGGCCTTGGACTCGATCGTATTGGAGCGCGACCGGCCCCGTGAATGGCCATTGCCGCTGCCAGACCCGCTCTGGCTGCCAGACCCGCTCTGGCTGCCATTGCCGTTGGCAGTGGAATTGAGCGATGTGCTGGACTGGTCGCCAATACCTGAACCGTTGATTCCTTCGGTGATGGCATGCTCTTCCGCCAAGGGCACCACCACATGGGCGCCCGACGTTGATTCGGCGCCCGGGTGGTGGGCGTCGAAAAAGGGCCAAACGTGGGAATAAAGGTCCTTTTGTTCAAAAGTCTCTGTTTTCTTGGGCGGAATTCCTTCCGGCCATTCTGTGCGGGAAATACCCCGGAACTTGAGGGTGATGCTTTTGATTTTCGTGGGCTTGAGAACCCGCACAATGAGCGTGCCTCTGAGCAGCGCTGGCGGACGCTCCACCTGTTCGCTTTTGGAGAAGCCGTAAAGAAACAGAATTGGCTCGGCCAGCGCCAATTGCACTTTGATAGAGTTGGTGGACACCAATGTCTCCACTACTTGTCCATTTGCCGACGGCACATTGGGCGGCGTGGCACCCTTTTCAGTCATTGATGGTTTGGGTTAAAAATAGCCGTAAGAGTCACTATCCAAACAGGGGATTTCTGTGCAAACGGAGGGGGCGGAGGGGGGGTTTGTGTTTCTGTTAAAATGCCAAAATTTAAAAAAAAAACCACCGCTACTATTATATGGAAGGCGGGGGCGTAGCAAATGGCAATCGAAGAAAGGGGGCGGAGAGGGGTCCTAAGATCCAGGAGGTCTTTTCGGTTACGAGCTAAAGACCCTTATATAAAGCAACAAATTCAAAGAATTCCCAAGCACGGGTAGCACGCTGCATGGGCTATGTGTGCCACGGATGACTGTCGACATGCAGGCAGCGATAAGCAACGGCGCAGAGGGATTATTCGCCGGCTTCGATGAGATCGCAAGCAAAAAACTTCCTGGATCCACTTTTACCATGGTTGGCAACTAGTCTATCTATTTTCCGAATCATGCTATCGCCACTTGCTATACTTTTTTGTTCCGTGATTTACCGAACATCGGGCCGATTTTTCTTTAACACACCTCATCCCTTGCCCTGGTCTGGGTCCGGATATGCCGCCCCCGTCCACGGCCGCTATAGGGGTCCCCCCTGGTGGTTCATACAGCTAGGGCCTAGATCTTGCAGGCGAATGTTATGGAACCGGGAGATGCTTTATTTGTGATTTCCGGATTTATTCTATTTTTCTTATCCCAAAGCCAAGGTGGGTTTTTCCGCGTAAATAGGTTTCTAGAAAAGCCAAGACCCCTCTGTTGCATTAAAGCGGGATATGGTCTTTGACTTGCCGCGACTTTTCTGCCCTGACCTGCCCTGACCTGCCTGACCTGACCTGCCTGACCTGCCCTGACCTGCCCTGACCTGCCGGCTGAGCTTAGTGGCCCTTGCATCTCTTAGTCACCGACGGAAAGCAGTTTGGGTACACAAGTGTGAAGGATGAGCACGCGTGAGGCACTTCGGAATTTCTATAAGATCCAGGCTCAGCGGAAAGCGTCCGTAGGTACTTCTGAGCCTGAGGAGATTATCGACGATTCAATCACTTCGGAAGATGCTCCGAATGGCCCTCTGGATGCCAAGGATGTCGACGTGGACGGCTATGTCCATCAGCTCACAACGGCAGCGAATCTGCCCGAGCTGGCCAAGACTGCTGCACAATTAGACCGGGAAATCAAGACTTTGGACAGTGAGCAAAAGGCTTTGGTGTATAACAACTACCAAAAACTCATCCGAGCCTCCCAAACTCTAGATTATCTCACAGGCAAAGGCCCGCTGGCGGGACTGGAGGCCCTGGCTCCAAAAATCGAAACAATTGCTCAGCAGGTGGAATTGGCTCCATCCGGAGAGGTCCAAAGACCCGATCTTGCCTCCAGTTGGAAAGCCTTTCAGGAAAAGTACCCTGCACCACAAACTACACAGCCCGAGGCAGAGGCAGAGGCTGAGGCTGAGGCAGAGCCCGAGCCCGAGGCAGAGCAGCAAAAAGAAGCAAAAATATAGATTTATCTATAAATACGTGTTGAAACGGAATGTACATGTTGAATAATTTAAGTGGATAAAATCCAGGCCGGTTTAGGTGGCCATTTTAGTCCTTAGGTGCCTAGAGGCTCTAGGCAGTAAGCTGGACCTGAGCAGAAGACTTCTCGTTGCAGCCAATCAGGCCGTCGAAAAGACGGAACACAGCACCAAAGTCCTGGAAATCGTTGTGCACGATGTTCACCAGGTACCATCCCTCGTCGATGCTGGACAGGAACTTGTGGCAGGGCGAGTCTTTCTCGTGCGAGGCCGCCCACTCGGCAGCCAGCCGGAACGCCTCGTCACGCCAGGCAAGGAACGACTCGACCTCGACAATGGTAGGCTGCTGCACCTCCTGGCCGGGAAAAATGCCCCAGGTCACGGCATTAGGGGTGTCGGACTCGGCGTTGGTAAACAGCTGCGTGCCCTTGTTGGTGGCCGCGTAGTAGGTCACCAGGGGGTCCGAGTCCAGGCGCGGCTTGAGCTGCTCAAACTCCTGCTTGGGGATCAGCAGCTCCAGGTAGGCCTTCTGGTACACATAGCCGTTGCGGGGACCCCAGCCGTGAACGGGGTCGCTGGAGCGCAGGCCGTTGATGGCCGGCTGCGAGTTGGTGGTCACAAAGCCGCGGCGGTTCAGGGCAGTCAGCTGCTCGGTGATGCAGCTGATTTCCTTGGAAATGGGATCGTCCGACCACGGCAGCGACGGCAGCTTGTTGTTGAGGTACGCAATCACAAGCTCGCCCAGATCCTTGATGCTGGCGGGGGCTCCCCACAGCTCCTGGGCCTTGTCGGCGCTCTGGCGCAAAAGAACGCCGTACCGCTCGAGCTCGCCGTAAGCAGGCGAGCGCGAATCACCCCAACGGCCATTGGGGAACTCGTCCCATTCGGCCGTGCGCGAGATGTACGAGTGCTTGCGGTTGCTCCAGAAAATGGGCCGCACCGACTCGGACTCGCGGCCCTTGCCGAGCGACTGGCGCCACGGCAGCGGCGACGCGCGCTTGCTCTCAAGC
The DNA here is from genome assembly GCA_022577695.1 of Wickerhamiella spandovensis. NCBI lineage: Eukaryota > Fungi > Ascomycota > Dipodascomycetes > Dipodascales > Trichomonascaceae > Wickerhamiella > Wickerhamiella spandovensis. The sequence continues at coordinate 61,054 of JAKIRT010000014.1, read as the reverse complement.
TCGTCCAGCACGCCCATCTTGTCCAGGACCATGATCGTGGATTTCTCCAAATTCATGGTGTAAAAGTGCAGGTGCGTGATGCCGGCCTTGACCATCTTGAGGCACATCTCGGCCACCAGCTCGCAGCCCAGCTCACGAACAGCAGCATCATCGTTGCTAACGGGCTCCAGCTTGGCCTTGAACTCCTCAGGAATGTTGATCTGGCACCACTTTGCGCGCCGCAGAAACGACGCATAGCCCGAAATCGGCATGATGCCGGGGATAATCGGCACATTGATGCCAGCAGCACGGCAGCGGTCGACCCAGTCCAGAAACAGATCTACATCGTAGAACATCTGCGTGATCACAAATGTAGCGCCGGCATCGACCTTTTCCTTCAAAAAGTTGATCAGCACATTAGGATCACTCTCCTCGGGGTGGCCCTCGGGGTATCCCGCGACACCAATGTCGAAGTAGTCACCATACTGCTCGCGAATGTAGCGAATCAGGTCCTTGGCGTACTGGAAATCGCTGTCGGGAATAGAACCATCGGGATTGGCCCGGGGAGGATCTCCACGAAGAGCCAAAATGGTGTGGCAGCCCGCAGCCTTAGCCTCGGCAAGAGCCTTGTCAATAACCTCAACGGCCATACCAGTACAAGTCAAATGCATACAGGTATCCACGCCAATGACGTTCTGGGCCGAGTGGATAATATCCGTAGTCAAGTTTGACTTGACACCGCCAGCATTCCAGGTAACGTCAACAAACAGAGGGTTCAGTTTGTACATGCGATCCATACGATCGTAGAGATTCGACATACCCTGCGATGTTTTAGGAACAAAGTACTCGAACGAGACCGAGGGCTCCCCCGGGTTTTCCTCGCGGTGTTTCTGCAACTTCTGAGACACCTTCATTTCGAAAAGGGTATAACGCTGGGATTTTTCACTAACGTGCCCTTAGTGTCCTTATCGGGGCTTGAGTCATCTTCTCGTGGGTTAGGGCGAGAACGTGCATGCGAGGTGGGTTGGTTGAGTGGGGTGCTGTCTTAGTAGGTGAGGACGCGCGCGCGGGAGTACCCTCGGGATGTCTTAATCAATCACTGGCTGTGGCTGTGGCGGTACAAGGCTGATAAATCCCCCCCATCTCAAGGTTAGGGTGCCGCTGATAAATCCCTGGCTATACTTCCCCATAATTGGAATATATAGTGTGAGATCACGCTGGGAAACGGCATAAGCACCTGGCTTTGAATCAAATATGGAGTTTGTGAAGAACCTGGCCGTGCATTCGCCATTGGAAAAGAAACTTCTTGAAACCAGTGGTGACTCCTCGTTGATTTCTCGCTACTCGCGTACGGCTCATTTGCCGAACGCTGATCTCAGAGTCGTCGCTATTCCCGTCAATGATGCGCATCGCTTGCCTCCCCGTCCTGTTTTGTTGTTTGTCCATGGACTCGGTGGCCAGCTTAACCAATTCGATAACCAGCTGGATTATTTGAGTCATTTTGCCAATGTACTTGCCGTTGATCTGCCCGGCCATGGCCAGTCTCCCGATAAAGCCGACGGCAACTACTCTACATCTTCGGCGATAACGCTTTTGGAGCAATTGCTAAAGTCGCATCCTTTTGAAAGTCCCGTTAGTGACGATGTTATTTTGGTGGGCCATTCAATGGGCTGTCAAGCCATTCTCAAGCTGGCTGCCAAATACCCTGGCCGGTTCAAGGCTTGCATCTGCATTACGCCTCCCGATGCGCCTGCCAGTTTATCAAGAAGCCAAACTTTGCTCAGGTATTTGCCTGCTGCAGTGTTCAATGTGTTTCGGGCAGTCGATAGAGTAGGCGGGTTGGAGTCTGCTTCGGTGAAACGAGTGACGAGCCCCAGCACTACAGACAAGAAGGTTCTTGAGAACCGGTTACGCACTAATTTGCAGGTCCGCACAAAGCCGTGGATGGCTACGGTTGCTCAGTGGGAACCTTTCACCAAGGAGGAAGGCGCCAAGATTGATATCCCCGTGCTATTTATCAGTGCGGTCGACGACAAGATGACGCCGCCGGCCCAAACTGATGAGATAGCCAGCTGGATCGACCAAAGCAAAGTCGAGAAACACAATATCAGCGCGGCAAGCCATTCGGTCATGTGCGAGCGGCCCGAGATCGTGAACGGGATCATTGGCGAGTTTTTGGCGAAGAAGATCGACCCCACTCTGTCCTGCTCCTGGCATTTGTCGCATTTGGCCGAGCAGTCGGATAAATGGTCGTTGAAGAACGAACAGAAATGGTCAAAGACCCTGTCGGTGGGCAAGGTCGTGCTTCCTTCTCGCTTGCGAGGACTAAAGACGCTCCGCGAAAACGACAAGGAGCATAGCCCTCAGCAGCTGGAGAAACGGTTCCCGGATATCGTTGCGATCATTGATATTTCGCGCGAAACCCCAGTCTACGAGCCCAAGTCGTTTGAGCATATCAAATACCACAAGTTCCCGACCGTGTCAAAGATTCCGCCCTCTCGCGACGACGTCAAGAGCTTTGTGAAGCTCGTGGACTCGATTCCTGTAAACGACGACCAGTCCATCGCCGTGCATTGCCACTACGGCTTCAACCGCACCGGGTTCTTCATCTGCAGCTATCTCATTGAAAAGTGCAAACTGTCGGTGCCGGATGCCATCAAGGCGTTCAAGGAGAGCCGGCCCACCGGCATCCACCATCCGCACTTTATCGATGAGCTTTACTTGCGGTACGAGAACTATCAGACCAAGCTCTAGTTATCCTATATTAACGTTTATCTTATTAGCCTATCCTATTAGCCTCTAGGCATAGCTAGAAAATGAACTCGAGCCATCACACGTGCACCTCGCTCAGGGTAGAGGTGCGTTTTCGGATCGGCGATTCGCCGTCCCAACTCCAACCTCAGCCACCATGGGTGTATGGCAGCAAATGTTCGGCTACAAGTCGCTTCAAGAGCAGACCATTGAAGCCGATAATTCGGAATTCGTACATGATCACACACAGATGACAGACATCAAGGGTACAACCGTAAGGACTGTGGTTGCCCCGGCAAATGTCGGTAACGCTCCAACCTTACTGTTTGTCGACGGTCTCCGGCTGCAATTGACATTGTTTGAGCCTCAATTGGAATATTGCCGCGAGTTTGCCAATATTCTTGCTCTCGATCTGCCGGGTGCAAGCGATTCCAAGGATATGCATAACAACGACTACTCCACCACAAGTGTTGTTAATTTCCTTGACGAATGGCTCAGCACTAAACCGTTTGGGCAAGAAACACCGATATTCATCGTGGCTACCGGCTTGGCCGCGTCCATTGCTCTGTCTCTGGCTGCATGGCTGGATACTCGCTGCAAGGGATGCATCCTGATCTCCACTCCTCAAGCTGGCGCCGATCAGGACTTTACTCGCTTGCAATCTTCTCTAAATTACACGCCGGTATGGGCATTTGACTATATCCGCAGTCGATCAAGTGACCCTGCCCGTGGTTCTCGCAAGATGCTAAGCGCTGGCAACCAAGACAATGCTCAATTGCTCGACAGACTTCGCATTGCCAACCGACGTCTTCGCTCTGGACCGTTTCTGGAGTATATTCGCAAGCTGGATCCCATGACCAGCGCCTCTGCTGGAGCCATCAATGTGCCTGTTCTCATCATTGAGGGTCAAGAGTCCGACACGGCGAGAACAGCCCAAGTATGGCAGAAGTGGCTGCCGAACTCAAGTCTTGAGACTGTTCCTGACGCAAAGACCGCCGTGACCCTTGAGCAACCTTTGATTGTCAACGAATATATCAAGGCCTTTGTCACAAGCCACTCGTAGTCTTTCATCTGCATCACCTGCATCATCATTAGCATCACTTTTAGCATTCATATCTACTAGTTTTATATCTTTATACCAATGAGTGCCTTGAAAAGAACGCTGATGGTGTTTGTTGTTTGCGGGGGGCTCCCCGCACTTGGATGATTTACGAATTGATGGAGAATTGAGCGATAGACCGCAGCTATGCGTTGTCATAGCAACCTCGGAGCTGCGGCGACGCTCATGCATAACCGGTTCAAGTGTGCGATCAGCCTTTCCCCATCACAATGCATCTTTTGCAACGCCTTTTCGGCGATAACTACAGACCCATTGAGGTGGAGGAATCCAACTTTATCCGTGATTTTACAGAAGCAGTGGATGTAAAAGGAACTAACCTGCGGACCCTAGTAGCTCGAGCCAACCCGGAGAAGCCAGCTCCGACATTGTTGTTCATTGATGGTATTCGGTATCAATTAGAATTGTGGGAGTACCAATTGGAAGAATGCAGCCAATTTGCCAACATCTTGGCCCTGGATCTCCCCGGAACTGGAGGATCGGATACACTGAGAGACCGGGACTACTCCACCCACAATATTGCCAGCTTCCTTCTGTACTGGCTCAAGACCCAGCCACTTGGATTTGGAACCCCAATTTACATTGTTGCTTCTGGAGGCTCAGTATCTACGGCGCTAGAGCTCGCAATTCGGCTAGGCGAGCAGTGCCTAGGCTGTGTTCTGGTTAGCGGGTTCACCAACACTGAGCACAAAGTCTATGGGTCTAGTCCTTGTACCACTGACCCGACTCTTGATATTGTGAAAATAAGTACGAGCGAGCATCCGCTGCAAAAGCAAATGTATTTGCAAGGACAAACTTTTCAGGGCCGGACTATGTTGCGGGCCCTCAGTTTCCACAACAAGGACAATATAATCCTATTTGACAAGCTTCGCAAAGCAAATCAGGATATGAATACCCATAGAAAGTTCGAAGAGTATGTTATTGGCCACAAGCCAATCAACAGGAAGACTGCTGAGAGGATTCAAGTACCTGTTCTTCTCATTGAAGGAGAAGAGTCCGACATAGCGGATACCTCTGATATTTGGCTCCAATGGCTTCCCCATTCGCGTCTTGAGCAAGTTCCCAATGCAAAGACGGCTGTAGCTTTGGAACAGCCGGAGATTGTCAGCAGTTTGATCAAGGACTTTGTTACCTTACGCGCTTGACCTGCATTAACTTACGATGATGCATGAGCCGATAGTGCCAAGCAGATAGTGCCGACCAGGCCCAATAAGACTTTATATTATAATTACTAGCCACTACTAACCTGAAAATTAACCTGACACGAGTTAAGCTTGAATCTGATAATAAATGTAGCTGAAAACTCAAAATAGAGCTGCATGGTGCATCTGCTGCAGTCTCATCATCAGCGTGGGAAAAGATAACCCAGCCGTAAGCTGTGCAGCCCCCCAGATCTCCACCCTGCACTTGTCACGTAACCTATGATTTCCAAACGACCACGCCTCAGCTTGCTTGCGATTATCCTGTCGTTGGCGTTTTTGGGCTTTCTAATTCTGTCGCCCACGGGAACGTCTTTGTCGGTCGAGAAAATCGGCAAGGCAGGCTCGCATTCGGGCCCTTCTCCGGCCTCCCAAACATCACCTGATGAATTGTCGGACCCTTCGGCATTGAAGGGTTCTAAGGACTCATCCAAGTGGGATTCCGAGTCGCTGAAAGGCGATTCCTTGAATGCAGAAGCCGCCAAGGAAGCAGAATCCTTGACCTCCGAGGCCGCGAAATCGTCGGCAGACAATGTCGACAAGGAAGAGGAGGCTGTTGCTGCTGCTGCTGCCAAAAGCAAAGACAAGCCTTCGACAGTGGCAGACGTCGCCAAGGGAAAGCCGATCATGAAGAAGATGGGCAATGAGACCGTCAAGGCCGAACTTGGCCGTGCTGCCTGGAAAGTCTTCCACACTATCCTGGCCCAGTATCCCGATGAGCCCGACAAGGAGCAGCAGAACACTCTTATCAACTACATCCACCTGTTTAGTCGCGTTTATCCGTGCCGGGAGTGTGCCGAGCATTTCCAGATCTTGCTGGAGGAGAACCCGCCGCAAGTGAGCACCAAGAAGGTTGCCATGTTCTGGGGCTGCCATGTCCACAACAAAGTCAACAAGCGACTTGGCAAGGAGATCTTTGACTGCGCGTATATTGGCGACAAGTACGACTGCGGCTGTGCGGAGGATGCCGATGAAAAGGTCGAAAAAACCGTTCCGGCCGTCAAGGGAGGTTAGCCATCTGGCTCGATAGTGCTAAAATACAAAATAATTATTTATGATTCACTCTTAAAGGGGCATGTCTACCGACGACGCCGACAATGCGTCGATCCCAAAGACTTGATAGCCAACTCGTTGGTCCATTCGGGCTCGTTTTCCAGCCACGCGGTCCGCGCAGCAATGCCGCCCCGGATGTACTGGCCAATACGGGCCAGCTCCTCTGCGAGACGCGCCTCGCGACGCCCGCCGCGCCAGAGGTACCTCTCGAGCTGCTTGACAGCGTCCTCACTATCGTAGAAGCGCCACTCGCCAGCCTTGAGCATCACGCTGTCGCCCTCGGTCGCGCGCTTGAGCTCCACAATATCAACAGTAGGAACATTGGCACTAAAGGCCGAGGCAGTGGTCTCATCCTTATCAACGGTGCCAATAGAGAACAGAGCGGCCTCGGCAGCCTCTACATCCGCAGTGGCAGCCGCAACAGAGGCAAACGCATCCCGTTCGGCCGGATCCAAAAGCGACCGCTCAGGCTTGGCTTCCGCTTTGACTTCCCTGGCTTCTGGCTGAGCCGACTCCTGGGGCTGGGGATCCTGAGCCTCGAGAGGCTCTTGCTTGACGGGGGCCTCCTCAGCCGTTCCGTTTGCCGCGTCGGCGCCGTTCTCCACGGCGGCAACGGGCTCCGTCGTGGCGGCCTCTGGAGCAGCTTCTTTGGGCTCGGCCGACTCGGGCGCAGCCGCAACCGGCTCTTGCGTCGCTGGCGCTTGAGGTGCCTGAGACGTTTGCGGAGCCTGGGGCTCAGGTTGAGCAGCGGGCGCTTCCACAACTGAGGCATCGGCCATCGACACGTCCTGCGCACTAGTATCATGAGGCTGCACGGAGCCCATACGCGACACCAACGGAGAGGGCCCCGGCGTGCCCTGTTGAGACTGCGGCGGGAGCTGCATCACTGGCGGCTGCATGGGCTGGCCATAATAAGGAGGCATTCCCTGAGGAATGCCTTGAGGAGGCATGGGCTGAGGCATTCCTTGAGGCATGCCCTGCGGCATGGGCATCATGGGGGGCATTCCGGGCTGCATCATCGGCATACCGGGCTGCATCTGCATGTGCGGCGGCATCATGCCCTGGGGAGGCATTCCCGGCATCATCATTTGCATTTGGCCGTTGATGGGGACCTGCATCAGTCCAAACTGGGTCATCACAAACTGATAGCCCGGGTAAGGAACCGGCTGGTTCATGGGCATGCCGGGCTGGTACATCATGCCGGGCTGGCCCATCTGCGGCATCATACCCGGTTGGCCCATCTGCGGCATCTGCCCCATGGGTGGATACATCTGCGGCATCTGCATATGGCCAGGAGGCAGCTGCATCGGCTGGCCCGGCTGCGGTGGTTGGACTACTGGCTGGAACTGCGGCGGCTGTGGTGTATGCGGCTGCGAGGTCTGCACGTGGCCATGGTCGGCGAACGCCTTTTTGGTCTGCTCGCCAATCACGAGGCGCGCTGCTTCCTGATTATGTTGTTCTGTGGCATCGGCAACGGCCTTGACGGCCGCATTGCGACGGGATTCGAGATCGTTTCGCGCAATATCGGCCAGCCGCGCGGACTTTGACTCGTCAAAGCTGTGGCGCGCCTCCGACAGCCGTGCTGCCTGCAGAGCCGCCTGGTCGGCAATGCTCTGCTCCATGCGCAGCCGCTGCTCGCGCTCGCGGGCCAAGGCCTCAGACCGCAGAACCTTAGACTGCATGTATGCGCGTTTGGTAGCGAGGTTACGCTCTGCCGCCGCCCGCACTTCGCCCAGCTCAACCAGCTTGGCATTCGCCACCACAGACTGCACAATGCCGGTCAGATCCTGGTTGAAGTCTTCATTGGACAAATAGGCAGCATATTCCTGCTCGGTAGGACCCTGCACCCACAACCGGCCCATCAGGAATTCGGGTTTGTCTTCCTCGCTGGGATCGTCGCTAGGCGCGTCCATGCCGGCAGCTTCCATCCACCAGTACCGGTTGTAGAAGCGGTCTTTTCCCAGCAGCTGGATGCGGTGAACATCAAGACGAGCCAACTCTGCCGAAACGCCGCGGTTGCTTTGGTTCAGCGCCGTGAGCTCGGTCTGGATCTCGGCTTCCTGCTTCTCGGCATCGGCAAAGTCCGACGAAGTCTGCCGTAACGACTCGGCAGTCTCGCCATCGGCGGCTGCCAACAGCGCCGCTTGCTGCTCCCGCAGAGTCCGGGCCCGGTCAGTAAGGTTCTTGATCTCGCGTGTGCGCTCGGTGCGGTCCTTGCGAACCTTGGCCGCCTCGTCCACCCGTTGGTCCATGTAGTGTCTGATGGTGTGCGACGAGTAGAGGATGCGGCAGATCATATAAAGCGCGGCCACGCGGAGCTTGAACTCAAGCTCGCCATAGCCCTTGACGGCAGCACCAAGACTGGCTCGACGGCCCAACGGCGCCAACTGGCGAAGACTCTCGGCGATGGTCTCCTTCCACTCGCTCATATAATCCACGCTATAAAGAATGCAAATCAGCACCTGCTGCCAGCCGCCGTTGGAAAACTGGCGGCGGCCAATGCGTTCCATCCACGACATGCGCTTGAGTTCCAGGAAATCATCGGCTAGATGGTCCGCAGGCTCCTCTTCGCTTTCGCTTTCATCCTCTTGATTTTCTTGATTTTCTTCTTGATCTTCTCGATCTTCTTGGTTCTCATCTTGATCATCTCGAGGCTCGGCTTCGTCACTGGATTCACTGTCTTTGGCCGGCTTAGGTCCGCTACCGTTGGTGCCATTCTTGTTGTCGTCACCAGCGTCATTCATGCTGGTGTCGACCTGGTCACTCTTGGGGCTCTCGCTGAAGTCGTCATCTCCGTGCTTTGGAGAGTCCTCGCCATCAGCGTTATCTGAGTCGTGGCTATTTTGAGCAGCCTGGGCCTCTTGATCAGAAGATAGCCGGCGGTGCTTTTTACGAGACGTCTGCTCGATCTCCTCAACGGGAAGAGAAAGAGCAAGCTCTTCTTCACCTTCGTCCACAAACAAGGTCATCAAGGCAGCGTGCACTTCATCAAGAAGAATGTCTTGGCCATCTCCTTGTAAAGCAGCCACAAGAGCATCGAATGGTACCGGCTCAAGACCGAGCAGCTCATTATAGACATTCAAAAAGCTCCATACTTCCAGCAGCTGGCTCAGAACCGGGTCTTCGATATCCGACGTCTTCCAAACCGGCCACGGCTCGCCTGTAGAAGTCTTGCATTGAGAAACAATGTCTCCGGGCCGCTTGGAGATCGCGTGGTCGTCAGTAGTCCCATTGGCAGAGCCGTTGATAGAAGTATGATCCAGACGGGAATTCAAGGAAGATAAAGCCAGTCGTTCAACCATAGCCGTCAAATCATCCACCGCAGGCCCCATGGACCGGTTGCCGCGGCGGCGTTTGCTGTCATGGCCACCACCCCCGCCAGACGCAGGGGCTGCAGACCGGCCTGCAGCCTGTGCAGGGGCAATAGGAACCAGAATTCGCGGAGGCGCCGGCGAGCCCGACGCACGCGTTGCCGAGGCGGCTGTTTTCGGGCCCGAAGGAGTGCGTGCTGCGGCCGCGGCCTGCGCAGACATCTCCTCGCGCGCCGCGATGACGGCCTTGATGTAGGGCGGGGGGTCCGTCGGCAGTCGGTATTGGTCGGTATACTCTTTGCGAACAACCCAAGGAGCGCCGGCCCAGTTTTCTCGGGATGCGGCGTGCTTGATAAACGTGCGAATCGTAAGTTTTGAAAAGTTGCGCCGGTCCCGGGTGATGTCGGCTGGAGCAATGTCGATGATCCGGGTGGGATCCGAGGCAAGCTCGACCCGATATTGGACAATCTGTTGGAGCTCTCCGGTCGGGGTCGGAGCAGGGAAACTCACCTTATCGCGAATAACACACTTGAGCTTGGCGTCGCGCATGCGGGTATGCACATACTCGCCCGGGAAAAACTCGTAGCGTAGAGCGTTGTAGACGGTATCCACGAGCTGATCGAGACGTGATATCTGGGAAAATTGGACGTTCCTCAAGATCGGTTCCCGTAAAGACTCTGGGAATGAGTTGATAACGTTTTGAGATTCGTGGGTTTCCTTGTCCAGCGCCTGCAAAAAAGTCAGGCACGAATGGCCGGATAACTCGCAGATAAACTTCTTTTGGTTGTAAAAATCCATGCGTTTTAAATAGTCATCGTAAGAAACAAAGTACTCCATTGTGGCGGGGATCACCCAGCATGGCGTATCTTCATCCGATGGCGTATATGTTGGGGGAGGGATTTGCACGGTCTTGCGCTTAAAGTACACCTACCGTTAGTCCAGCTGTAAAGCCGAGAAAATGCAGGGGTTTAACCACCAACCCGCGCCGATATTTAAAAGAAGGTTTCTTTTAAACCCTTTGGTAACTTACCATGCCAGCAAACCATCAACCGTACGGAGGATGCTTAGTAGATGTTTTTTGCGCTTCGAGGGGGGAGGGAAGGGTCTATTTGTCCCACGTAGATACTGCGTGCAGCTGCATGCATTGCATAACCAAACTGTTTTACGAATTCGTCCCAACCGTGCTTTGCGCCATCCGCTTAGCTAATTTTTTTTCTTGGCCCGCCCGCCCCATGCTCAGGCATGGCAGTAGGATGCCTGGGATAAATATACTTACGAATATTTAGCCTGTACATAATTTTTTTTCCACCTTTTCCCGTGAATTCTATTTGGCTTTGACTTTGCCGCTAAATGTCGGAACCTCAAACAAATAAAGCTCATCGGGGCACAAAGGACCCCGATAAGTCCAAGAAAAAGAAATTGCATGCCAATGGCTACAATGCAAAGGCTTTTGCCGTAGCCAACCCTGGCAAGCTCGAGCGCACTGCTCGCCGATCTCATGATATTGCCGAACGCAAACTCAATGCTCCAATGGTCGACCGGACCCCTGAAGAGCCTCCGCCCGTTTTGATTGCCGTCGTGGGCCCGAAAGGTACCGGTAAAACCACTCTGATCAAGAGTTTGGTCCGCCGGTTCACAAAACATACGCTCTCGGAAATCAACGGTCCTGTTACTGTTGTGTCGGGCAAACGCAGGCGTTTGACATTTTTCGAATGCGGAACTGATCTCAACTCCATGATTGATATCGCAAAATGTGCCGATCTGGTTCTTCTTATGATCGATGGAAACTTTGGCTTTGAGATGGAAACCATGGAGTTTTTGAATATCCTTGCTCCTCATGGTTTCCCCCGTATTCTCGGTGTTACTACTCATTTGGATCTGTTCAAGAGCGTTAGCACCATGCGGGCCTCGAAAAAGACCCTCAAGCACCGCTTCTGGACCGAGGTCTACAAGGGTGCTAAGCTGTTTTATCTTTCGGGTGTCATCAACGGCCGCTACCCCGACCGAGAGATCCTGAACCTGGCTCGCTTCATTTCCGTGATGAAGTTCCGGCCCTTGAAATGGCGCAATGAGCACCCTTACTTGATGGCAGACCGTGTGGTGGATATCACCCACCCTAGTCTGATTGAAGCCGACCCCAAATGTGACCGGACCATTACTTTATATGGCTACATGCGTGGTACGCCGATGCCATCCCACAACGCATCTGTTCATATTCCTGGTGTGGGTGATCTCACCGTCAAGGAGATTGAGCGTCTGCCCGATCCCTGCCCCACTCCCCATGCCATCAAGCTCGAGGAGGCCAAGGCGGCTGGAAACACCGAGGGTCCGAAACGTCGCCGGCGCCTTGATGAAAAGCAAAAGACTATCTACGCTCCTATGAGTGATGTCGGTGGTGTAATGATCGACAAGGATGCCGTGTACATTGATGTTGGAACGTCCAACTTTACCGAGGGTAAAGAGAAAGGTCTTGGTGAGAAGCTGGTGACGAACCTGCAATCATCTTCGCAAACTCTTGGCAATACCAATGCCGGTATCCAGCTGTTTAGCACTTCCAAGGCCGTTCAAGAACTCGACGACGAAGACGACGACGACGAGCTTGCCGAGGAGTTTGAAGACGCTGAAGATGACGATCTGGACGGCGACATCCAAGAGGATGAGAACGATCCTGAGGCCGGTAACACTGGCCGTACCTCTCTGCGTAGTGGCCGTGTTGCTACCTCTTCGGATGCGCCTGAGCCTTCTGGCGACAAGGAGGAGCTGGTATATGCTAGCGAATCCGAGATCGGCGAGGATGGTGACGACTACGACGAGGAGACCAGCACTCTCAAGTGGATGGACAACTACAAGCCTGCAGTTCGAAAGACCTGGGACATTGGCAAGCTTATCTACATGGATAACGTTTCTCCCGATACTGTGATCAAGAGATGGCACGGCGATGAAGAGGAGGAGCAGATCGAGGACGAGGACGAAGAGGATTTCTTCAAGACCAAAAAGGTTGAGATTGTCAACGACGATCTGCCTCGTTTGTCGTACTCTAACTTGAATGCCTGGCAAGACCCCAAAGCCATCAAGGCCATCAAGGATGTCTTTTACCGCGAGATTCGGCCCAAGGGCGAGGATGCCGAAGCCTCTGAAGAAGAAGGGTCTGAAGACGAAGTCTTTGATGATTTCGAGGATCTTGAGGCCGAGGGAGCCAAGGGCTCTGGCGCCGAGTCCGAGGAGGAAGTTGAGGAAGAAGAAGAGGAAGAGGTTGATGAGACATCGGGCAAATCGTTGGAGGTGAAATCTGTTCAGGAACAGCGCGAGGAAAATGCTCGCCGCAAGGAGCAGATGCGACTGCAATTTGAGGAGCAGGATGGCGACGACCGCGAGTTCGGTGCCGAGGACCCTGAAGGCGAGGATAACGGCGATACCTGGTACGATCTGCAAAAGGCCAAGATTGCCAAGCAATTGGATATCAACAACGCCGAGTTTGACCAGCTGGATATCGCTTCCCGCGACCGGATCGAAGGGTTCCGCGCAGGCACGTATGTGCGGCTGGTGTTTGATGGCATTCCCTGCGAGTTCATTGAGCACTTCAACCCGGCCTACCCTGTGCTTGTGGGTGGTCTTTTGGCCAACGAGAGCCGGTTTGGCTTCAGCACTGTGCGCATCAAGCGCCACCGCTGGCACAAACGCATTCTCAAGACCAACGACCCTCTTGTGATTTCGTTGGGATGGCGCCGGTTCCAAACCTGTCCTATTTATACCACTTCGGACTCGCGTACGCGTAACCGTATGCTAAAGTACACTCCCGAGCACATGCACTGCACTGCCGCCTTCTTTGGCCCGCTTGTGTCCCCCAACACGGGTTTCTGTGCTGTCCAGAGCGTTTCGGCTAATGATGTGCGTGCAGGCTTCCGTATTGCGGCCACCGGTACCGTCACCGAGGTTGATTCTCAGATTGAGATTGTCAAGAAACTCAAGCTCGTGGGCCACCCCTACAAGATCTTCAAGAATACGGCGTTCATCAAGGACATGTTCAACTCGGCCATGGAGGTTGCGCGGTTCGAAGGCGCGGCCATCAAGACCGTGTCTGGTATTCGTGGCCAGGTCAAGCGCGCGTTGGCCAAGCCCGAGGGTAACTTCCGTGCCACTTTCGAGGATAAGGTGCTCATGTCGGACATTATTATTATGCGGGCATGGTTCCCTGTCCAGATCCGCAAGTTCTACAACCCGGTGACGTCGCTGTTGTTGTCGGACAAGGACCGCTGGCAGGGTATGCGTCTCACTGGTACGGTGCGGGCGGAGAAGGGGCTTTCTGTGCCGCAAAAGAAGGACTCTGCGTATGGCAAGATCGAGCGGCAAACGCGTCGCTTCAATCCTTTGCAAGTTCCTCGCACCTTGCAGTCGCAGCTGCCTTTCACTTCGCAGATCCACCGCATGAAGCCGCAGGGCAAGCAGACATACATGCAGAAGCGTGCTGTTGTTCTTGATGGCGAGGAGAAGAAGCTGCGTGATCTGATGGTCAAGGTTGCTACTCTGCGCAATGAAAAGGACAGCAAGCGGCAAGCCAAAAAGGACGAGGGCCGTGCGCGGTTGGCGGCCAAACAAGCCAAGATTGACGAGGCGCGCGCCGAAAAGCGCAAGGAGCAACGCAAAGAGTACTTTGCCCGTAAAAAGGCCAAGAGCTCGTAGGCTCAGCGGAGGTGCTAGCATTAGCTTGCAAAGACCTTTTAAACTACAAAACCGGGTGTTTTGCGGGGGACTCCCCCGCACCCCCTGGGCCGCCTTACGGCGGAGGTGTAGACAACGCAACGAGGACTCTGTAGATGGCCACAGCCATAGACCTTACACAGGCGTAAACTAAGTCTTAGATAAAAATGCTACTAAACGAAATTGCTGAGCCAGCGAATACCATCGCCGTAGCCCTGGCGCATCTTGATGGAGCACATAAACAGCTCCATGGGGCGCACGCCCGCGTCCAGGGTGGTCTTGTCGCGGCCGGTGGTCTGGAACAGGCCAAGGGCATGGCGCAGGTAGTCCTCATTAACGGCAGTAGGCTTGTCGATCTTGTTGCCCAGAACCAGGAAGGGCACGGTGCGGAGCTCCTCAATGTCCAGCAACGCGTCGAGCTCGGCCTTGGCCTCCGGGAACCGCTCGACCTCGGCGGCATCCACAATAAACACAATGCCCGAAACCTCGGGGAAGTAGTTCTTCCACACGCGGCGGGCCTGGGCGTGGCCGCCGAGATCAAAAGTAGTGAACCGGATGTTGCCGATGCTCAGCTCCTCGCTGGTGGGGTGAAGAGTGGGCTGCAGAGTGGCCATCCGGTCGGTCTTGAGCACATGCAGCAAGGTAGTCTTGCCGGCATTGTCGAGACCCAGAAACAAAAGCTTTGCGTGCTTGTTCATCAGGCCAAGCGACGAAAGCACATCGCGAACTGAGTTAGTGTCTGAGCAGACGTTGTGAAGAAAAACTCCACGTGGCAGGCGCGCCAGGCGCTTTCAGGAAGAAAAAAGGGCAAGCCTCAGGAAGATAACGCAGATAGTAGCATTCATCGACTGTGTTGTGTCTAGCTTAGTAGACTAGCCTCGCACATTTGTTCTCATCATAGACTTTGTCCCTCGTGTTCTTCCATGAAAACGGGGATCCTTTTCAAAACTTACACCAATCGAAAACCCACATGTCAGGTAATCAGGCCTTGGAGCGGCGGGGGTGGGATACCATAGTCGCGCCCTAACCCCGGTCGCGTCCGGCTGCCTGTTTAAAATGGTTTAAAAAGAGTCGGTTTCGGTGTTTATTCTTGAATTTCTCTAAAATAATCTATAGCTCCCATGCCAGCGCTCTTTTTGCTCCCTCGCGGGTGCCCGCTGCTCCCCACTGACTTAACCCGGATCATCACCGCTTATTCACCCTCCCCTACCGACGTGTTATGAAGGTGGACGTGAAAACCCAGTTCCAAGGGCGCTCGTACCGCGTCAAAGGAATCGATATCCACCCCACCGAGCCGTGGGTTCTGTGCTCATTATTCACGGGCTCGGTCCAGATCTGGAACTATGAAACCGGAACGCTTCTACGCACGTTGGAGGTCTCGCAAACACCCGTCCGGGCGTGCCGTTTCATTGCCCGCAAGAACTGGATCGTTACTGGCGGCGACGATATGCAGATCCGCATTTTCAATGCCAGCACGCTCGAGAAGGTCGCCCAGTTCGAGGCCCATCTCGACTACATTCGCGCACTGGCCGTGCATCCTACCCAGCCGTTTCTGCTGTCTGCTGGTGACGATATGGTGATCAAGCTGTGGAATTGGGACCAGAATTGGCGCAATGTCGAGACCTTCAAGGGCCATACGTCCTACGTCATGTACTTGGCCATCAACCCCAAGGACCCCAACACGTTTGCTAGTGCCTGTATGGACCGGACCGTCAAGGTGTGGTCGCTGACGTCGCCTAGTCCTAACTTTACGTTGGTTGCGCACGAAACAAAGGGCGTGAACTTTGTCGAGTACTATCCGTTTGCCGATAAGCCGTACTTGATCACCACCTCGGACGACACCACGATCCGGATCTTTGACTACCAGTCCAAGGGCTGCGTGGCCACGCTCACCGGCCACACGCACAATGTGTCGTTTGCAGTGTTCCACCCCGAGGCTCCGGTGATTATTTCCGGCTCCGAGGACTCGACCATCAAGATCTGGAACGCCCGCAGCTACAAGCTCGAGCAGACGCTGAGCTACGGCATGGAGCGCGCCTGGTGTGTTGCCACGCGCCCCAACAGCTCCAACGTGGCCATTGGTTTCGAAACAGGCAACATTCTGCTGCGCATTGGCAGCGAGGACCCCGCCGTGTCCATGGACCAGACCGGCAAGCTCGTGTGGGTCAAGCACCTCGAGGCGTTCAGCTCCAGCATCAAGGCCAAGCCGGCCGCGGCTGAGGGCGAAGGCGAGGATGTCCAGGACGAGAACGAGCCGCTGTCGCTGGTGTCCAAGGACCTGGGCACGGTGGAGATGCAGCCGTCGCAGCTGCTGCACTCGCCCAACGGCCGCTTTGTTGCCGCGTGCGGCGACGGCGAGTACATCATTTATACGGCGCTGGCGTGGCGCAACAAGGCGTTTGGCCAGGCTACGTCGTTCGCGTGGGCCGCAGACTCCAACGAGTACGCGGTCGCGCTCGACGACGGCTCCATTCGCTCGTTCCGCAACTTTGCCGAGCGGCCCGCCTCGCACTTTGACGTCGAGTTCCTGGCCACCCGCATCTGGGGCGGCGCGCTGCTGGCCGTCGCCGGCACGGGCTTTGTTGCCTTTTACGACTGGGCGTCGGGCAAGCTTGTGTCGCGCGTGGACGTCGACGCCAGCTCCGTTGTGTGGAGCGCCGGCGGCGATCTCGTTGCTGTGATGGGCGACGAGGAGATGTACGTGCTGCGCTACGACCGCGACGCGTTTGCCGAGGCGCTGGAGCAGAACGAGGACCTCGACGAGGGCGTCGAGGGCGCGTTTGAGGTCGTCCACGAGGTCGGCGACCGCGTGCGCTCCGGCGACTGGGTCGGCGACTGCTTTGTCTACACCTCGGCGTCGAACCGCCTCAACTACCTCGTGGGCTCCGAGGTCTACAACATCAGCCACTATGACCGCGACATGTACCTGCTGGGCTACCTGCCCCGCGACTCGGCCGTGTATCTCTGCGACAAGGACGTCAACATCTACGCGCAGAAACTGTCGCTGTCGGTGGTCGAGTATCAGACCGTCGTGCTGCGCGGCGATCTCGAGCTGGCTGAGGAGCTGCTGGAGAACGTGCCGGTGGAGGAGCGCAGCCGCGTCGCCCGCTTCCTGGAGGCCCAGGGCCTCAACGAGCAGGCTCTGCAGGTCACCGAGGACGCCGACCACCGCTTCGATTTGGCCCTCGAGCTCAACAAGCTCGACATCGCCGAGGAGGTCGCGGCCCAGCAGGACTCGCCCGCAAAGTGGAAGTCGCTGGGTGACCGGCTCTTGAGTGCGTGGCAGCTGCCGCGCGCAGAGTCGGCCTACGCCAAGGCCGGCGACCTCGACTCGCTGCTGCTGGTCTACACCAGCACCGGCAACAAGGCCCAGCTGCCGTCCCTGGCCGAAAAGGCCGTCGCGCGCGGCCTCTACAACCTCGCGTTCAACGCCTACTGGTACGTCGGCGACGTCGAGAGCGCCGCAGAGCTGCTGGGCCGCTCGGGCCGCCCCTCGGAGGCCTCTCTGATGGCTCTTACTTATGGCGGCGACGTGGACCGCTACGTCAAGCAGTGGAAGAAGCAACTAGAGGAGGCCGGCCGCTCCAAGATCGCCGACCTCATCTGCGAGCCTTCGAGCGAGCCGGACCGGTTCCCGAAAAACGTTGGCGAAAAGACCGAAATCCGCCCGGCCGCCCCGCTCATTGATTTGGACATTGACGGCGATGAGGCTGAGCCCGCCGACGCTGCCGAGCCCGAGTCGCCGGCCGAGGAGACTGTCGCCGAGACCGAAGCAGCCGTCGCTCTGGACGATGAGGCCGACGAGGCGCCGCTGGAGCCTGCGGGCGAGACCGAGGTCGACGCCGATATCTCGGCCCTGGCTTCCGCGGCCCAGGCCGCTCAGGCACAGACGGCAGTTGAAGAAGACCTGCTTGAGGTGGGGCCAGGCGCTCCTGGTGACCTTCCTTAAAAAAAAGTAATCATACAAATACATTAACTATAATTTGGCCTTTAGGCCGAGCGTGCTGTTGCCGGTGTCGGCTGTGGTGCCGGTGGTACCGGTGGTGCTGGCTGTGTCGGAGTCGGCTGAACTTTCACTTGGAGGAGCCATCTCAGGAAACACCGAGTGAGCGTCTATACCGGAGCGCTTGCGTTGGCACAAAAAGTAGGCCTCGCGCGACTCCTTGCGCGTGGCGTCCGGCTTGATGCGACGAACAGACCGAAACACCTTCTTGAGGCGGTCTTCCAGCTCGTTATCGTCGCTGCCTGTGTAGAACTTGCACACAAAGCTGCCGCCCGGCCGTAGGCTATCTATACAAAATATCAGTGCGGCGTCGCATAAATCCTGCGTCAGTTTCTCTCCTCATGTTGCATCGAATGAACTTACCATGCTTGCACCGTGGTCCCGCGCTATTAAACCAGAAGTATTGGCCAGCCTGTAAAATGGATCGTTAACACTCCGTACCCAAAACCCGCTTGTTTGCGGCCAAATCTCGCACATATCACTTAACACTAAATCCACCGGTTTCAATTGCTCATTCTCAGTCGTTGCGTTGGTGGTAGGATGGGCAGAGCCAGCAGCTTCGGCGACCTCTTCTGCTTCCGCAGCTTTGGCCGCCTCCTCGGCTTTTTGGGCAAGATGCTCTCTTTCAGCATGCTCTTGTCGCGCTTGTTGTGCCTCTTCTTCAGAAACAAAGATATTTGCGTGACGAGGTGCATACCGCCCGAGATCTGGCTCCGCCAAGACGCGCTTTAGCTCCGCCTGGACCTCGGAACTTAGAAAGTTCCCCTGGATCGCCGTAACACCTTCCGGAGGAGGAACCATCAGCATATCGACGCCAATGACTCTGCCTCGTGGTCTGATGTGCCGTACGGCAACCTGGCTCCAGCTACCGGGCGCGAATCCTAGATCCACGACCGTCATGCCCGGCCTGAACAAGCGATGTTTCTTATGGATCTCCAGCAACTTGTATGCTGCTCGAGACCGGTAAGAATCGTCCCTTGCTGCCTTTGTGAACATGTCATGGTCTTGCCGATTCAGCCATCGCTTGGACGAAGCCGATTTCTTCCATACCGCTGCCGTCGTATGCACGCAACGCGCGAACCGAGTGAGCATAAGCTGCATAAGCTGCACATCCTGTTTAGTACAGTCTGTCGCAGCGTCCTTTAGAGTAGAGTAATAACGGTTTCTCCTAATTATATCAAGTTGCTGGTTAATATTATGTTCCAGGTTAAACCATGATCAAAGATCTGCATCCATGATGTTCATCATCATCTGCACCATATGCACCTAAATTAGGTCACAGATAAAACATGGATAACCTCAACAAAATCTGCTCATCACCCCAAATATAAATCGAATATTATATTAAAATAAACTCGATTCCTATGAATCGCCTTGCTTTTTTTTTTCAACTGCATCCCATAGACTGCAGATCTGGTTGCTTGGAGACCCCCTGATGCTCAGCCCTAAACCCTAACATCAGGGCTTTCCACAGTCACATTTTCACTCATCCTCTCCCCTCTGCTAAATAAGTTATCCGTTGATCTATACCAAGTTCATTGGGAGATAAAAATGTCGTCCAAGATCAGCTCTGCTAGCGTCCGTGAGGAGGTTAAGAAGGTCCTTGAGGCCTCTAACACCAAGAAGCGTAACTTCCTGGAGACCATCGAGCTCCAGGTCGGTCTTAAGAACTACGACCCCCAGCGTGATAAGCGTTTCGCTGGTACCATCAAGCTGCCCAACGTGCCCCGCCCCAACATGACCATCTGCGTGTTCGGTGATGCCGTTGACTGCGACCGTGCCAAGTCCGTTGGTGTCGACTCCATGTCGGTTGATGACCTGAAGAAGCTCAACAAGAACAAGAAGCTGATCAAGAAGCTCGCCAAGAAGTACAACGCCTTTGTTGCTTCCGAGGTTCTGATCAAGCAGGTTCCCCGTTTGCTTGGTCCCCAGCTGTCCAAGGCTGGTAAGTTCCCTACCCCCGTCTCTCACAACGAGGACCTGGGTCTGAAGATCATCGACGTCAAGTCGACCATCAAGTTCCAGCTCAAGAAGGTTCTGTGCCTGGCTGTTGCCGTTGGCCACGTCGAGATGGAGGAGGATGCTATCGTCTCCCAGATCATGCTGGCCACCAACTTCCTGGTGTCTCTGCTTAAGAAGAACTGGCAGAACGTCGGCTCGCTGGTCATCAAGTCCACCATGGGCCCTCCTTTCCGTCTGTACTAAGTTTTTAGTCTGTAGTTACAATTCATCTTTGGTGCTCAAAGGGCTGTTTGCCTTATTCCCCCTAGCACCCTTTTAGACTCTGTGTTTTTAGACCACTCTAGAGCTGTAAATTTTTCAGGCGGTGCCTCAACGGCCGGGACTGCTATAATCGTCAGCTATCCCCACCCCTGAATCCCACATTACCTCTGCCCTTGCATAATCATGAGCGATGAGGAGGAGGGGTACACAGGCCAGCCTTTGGACGAGCAGACGCCTCGCCAGGCAATGCTGTGTGTAATTAATATGCTTGACGCAATGGTCGCCACATACGAGAATGTTTTGGAGGAAACAGGCAGAGAATCACGGCAACCCAGCTTTGACGAGGCACAAGAAGAGGCTAAGCTGGTGGCCCGCCAATTGATTCACGACGGCGATTTGCCTCCAGAAGGCTCGTCCGAATGGGCGATCGACGATTCGCCAGAGTTTTATGACCAGGAAACGCCGCGGGCACGCTCCAAACAGCCCACGCCTTCGCCTGCACGCTCGCGATCCCCCGGCAGATCGTTATCTCCACCCAATAGACGACGATCGCCTACCCCCGTGGAGACACCCGAAGAACATGCAAGAGTGGTGCTTTACAAACGGTTCTGGTTGAAAAACCCTCCCAAGATTGACATTCGCGACTACCTGCTGCGGTTCGACCGCTACTGCGAGTCGTCAGTATCCACGTACTTGGCGGCCGGGTACTATGTTTACCAGCTGTGCGTAGTGCAAAAGAAACTCCCTTTATCGCGTCTGAATGTACACCGTCTGTTTTCGGCCGCGTTTGTGGTTGCTGCCAAAGTTGTCGAGGACGTCCTTTATCCTTGGTCGCGGTTTGCAACCACCGCCGGCGTTTCTCGCGGTGATCTGGGCAAACTGGAGATCGCTCTGCTCTATTTACTGGACTTCAATGTGCGTATTGACCGGCATGTGCTTGAAGAGAGTCTTGAGGACTGGTCCAGATTTGAACCCATCAAGTAGGCCTCTCTCTTACATTTCTTAATGTCTAACGATTATTGACTGTATAATACCTAATGTCTAATGCTTTCGCGTACTTCTTCACTGTTTCAGACCCCTTACAGATCCTTCGCAGAGCTGTGGCGCCCTAGTGTAGGCACCAGAACAGAATTATGGTCCTCACCGTCTCTATCTATGTCCATTATGGTTTGCCAGGGTCTACGCGGCTACCACTTGGGGATGCTTTTTGGCCTCGTTTGGCTGAGTCTTATTGCGACAGGTGCCTGCGCTAGCTACTTTAATGATGATACTCTCTGTGATCCTGCCAATACTGGTCTGGTCCCATACACCGGGTTCAGGGTGTACCGCCGCTACTCGTTTGGTTGGCCAAGTATCCATCATTATACACTGGTGCATTGTGAGCAGGGAAGCGTAGATTTGCATCATTATATGCCTACCAGCCGCAACGAGAACTTCAAGTGGAACCAAACCGTATGTGTTTCCAGTGACCTATGCTACCGAGCCGTTCGCCGCAAAAAGTACGCACCACGCACGCTTCCTTTGTACGCCTCAAACACCCTGGTTGGCGGGCTCTTCAAATGCGATACAGCTAGCAGTTCAGAGGAATGTTTGAGTCCCGTGCCGATTCTCCCGCTGCTGGCCGCTTCGCCCGGAGCCGTGGCTATGCGGGAAAAGCTACGGCTAATAAAGTACGTTCCATTTGTGTATACTCCTGATTTCACAAACTTTAGATTCCCCCGTATTGTGCCTGTTGATGGAATACCTGAATGGTCGCGGGAGCTTGATTTAGGCGAGCACTACAACTACACGCAAAGCGACCGAGCAACGTCATGGTTCTATATCAACAAAGTCGCCAATCTGCTACAACGGCTTGCAGCGATCAACGATGCGGCTCTGCCGTGGGAGTTCGACTACGCCGATCATGAGTTGGCAAAACCCCATAGCCGTAAAGATCGGGTAGAGCGGCTGCTGCGACGGTACCTGGGGAGGCTACAGACCCAAGCCAAGCGAGGCAAGAAACGGGTCCTCCAGAAGGTGCTCCCTCGTCTCAAAACAAAACCAGCCCATAAATACTAAACATCCGTAAAGTCAGACTACCAGCGGGGATTCACCGCCCCCCTGCCTTACGGCGTAGATATACACACCCTCCCCAGTCTACCGCCCTAAGGCGGAAAACCGACGAGCTTTAGCTCGGAGAGTTATAAAAAAAAAAAGAAATAAATAGAGCTGACGATTTCGGGGGAATCCCCCGCACCCCCGGGCCGCCTTACGGCGGAGGTATACTCACCCTCCCCAGTCTACCGCCTAAGGGCGGAAAACCGACGAGCTTTAGCTCGGAGAGTTATGAAAAAAGAAAGTCGGAAGGGTTTCCAGCACCCCCAAACGGCGGGTTTGAACGCCTCGCGAGGCAAGAAAAAGCGCCCTTGACGGATCAAAACAAAAATAACATACCTATAAATACTACAGTGCAAATTATGTCAACTGCCACCACTTTTTCTTTCCGGCTTCTGCTTGTTGACCGTGCGACGACGAGCCCAGGCCAAAGCTGACTTGCGACTCGCCGCGGTAATGTTTGACGCGCGCGTCGACGTCATCGTACGTGGGGACGCTGGTCATGGTATTGGTGCGCTCCGAGAGCGTGCGCGAGTCGCGAGTTCCCGGAGTAGGCAGCTGCTGGTGCTCGAACGGGTTTCCCGAATGGCCACGCTCGTCCTCGAACCATTCCGGGCGCTCGTTGGGGTGCTCGTGGCCGTCTTGGGCGGCATGGCCCAGGGCGGCGAGCTCATCGGCGGCGTCGCGCTCGATAGGGCCCTTTTCAGAGATAAACGATTGACGGTCATCCTTGGCAGGATCCATGCGAGCATCCGGGTTCTTGCGGATCGCCATGATGGTGCAGTAGATGATGGTGTACAGCAGCAGGATCAGGGAGAAAGCGGCATTAAGCACAAAGAAGACCACGCCCATGACGGCATTGACGGCCAGAGGCTGGGTCATAAGGTTGGAGAAGAATAGGAAGAACAGCGCATTGATCATCTTGATGACCTGCATGGCGATGTTGATCACATTAGTACTTTTGTTCATGAACGGCTTGTAGTGGCAGACCAGAATCAGCAGAATCAGCTCGATAATGAACATGGCCAGGCCCTGCACCTTGCCCTGGGACTGGGCAAAGGCAATAAACGCCGCCACCACAATGTGGTAAACCAGGTAAATCACGGCGAAAAAGTAGTAGCGGGCCTGGAATTGCTGGTACAGAAAGCCGTAGCGGTGCATGGTCGGAGCATGCGAGTACAGCAGAAACGCGGCCGTGCCGGTTTCGCGCTCAGACTTGCGGGCAAGCATGACCATGCGGTAGGTGTTCCAGCCCAGAATGCCCAGCGGCAGGATAAGGAAAAACACGGCCACGACAATGACGCCGGCCGAGTCCTGCTGGACGAACTCCCAGAACGAAAACAAAATCAGTGACGGGAAACCCATCAGCACGAGCTTGAGAATCGTGCCCTTGAGAATCGACGGCAGCAGCGGCAGGTAGTGCGAGGCGTGGTGGTGGCCGTCAAAGTTCTTACTGCCGCGGCGCATCAAGAAGAACGCAAGGTACACAAACGCAAACAGCACAGCAACGCAGACGCACACAAACGTAAACATCGTAAAAGTGGTGAGCACAATCGACGTGTTTTCAATGCCCATTTGGTAGGCGGCACGCTTGATGCCGCGCATCACCACCAGCACGGCCGACGACTGCGCAAACGTTTCCTTGGCCAACTCGTTCTCACGCTTGGCCAATCCAGAGTAAAGATCTGCACCGGAGTAAAGATCCTCGCCACCAACCGCATCAGCGGCCATAGACGCGACCGTATTCAAGACGTTGTAGGCCGACGACGCATGCTGCTTGAGCTGGTACTCTGCGAAATCAGCCACGCGCGGCGGCACGGCCTTGCCGAGCATCTCCATTGCACGCTTCTTCTGGCGCTGGATCAGCACCGCAACCGTTGAGTAGATCATGTACGTCGAGGGCGTGCCGCCCGTGGCCTGCACGTACCAGCGGAAGATCTTTTGCATAAACTCGGTACGAATCAGGCCCACCGACCAGGCAATATCCTCGGCCCAGGCCGAGGCGATCGGGGGGACGCGCTCGACGGCCTGCATGTCGATGATAATGATGCTCTGAAAGTAGGAAAACATCAGGCCCGTGGTGGCCGCAATGTGCTGGGCGGTCCACGAGGAACCAAAGAAAGTAAGCACGGCAGACGCAAGCAGACCCAAGCCAGACAGAACGGCAG
This sequence comes from Wickerhamiella spandovensis, assembly GCA_022577695.1. NCBI lineage: Eukaryota > Fungi > Ascomycota > Dipodascomycetes > Dipodascales > Trichomonascaceae > Wickerhamiella > Wickerhamiella spandovensis. The sequence goes on along the minus strand of JAKIRT010000014.1, from coordinate 36,458 downwards.
TGACCCACTTGACGGCGACTTGCTCAACCGTCTTGTCGTTGGTGAGCTCGGCCCGGATGCAGGCCCGTTGGACATTGTCAGTGGTGGTGTAGACCTTGACGACGGCAAAGGCGTCGATGTTGGGCACGCTGAAAGCAATGCCCGGAATGTCGCGAACCACGCTGGCAGAAACGGTGGCCGTGGAAACAATGTCAATCTCGCCGGTGGTCAGCGGACACAGCTGCTTGAGGTCGCTGGATGTGCAGGGATCGAGGCGTTCGTGAATCACCGCAAAGCCATAGGCATAAAGAACGATTTCGGCATACACGTTGCCGTTGATCTGGACGTCCACGCTGACGTCGTAGGAAAGAGTGCGGTTATCGGGAGTGAACACCACGTCAAAGCGCGAGGCCTGGACGGCGGACTGCTCCATGCAGGGCACCAGCGACGTGGCGCGAATGACCCGCTCAGCAAGGGCAGTAGAGGTAAGCACGAGCCATAAAAATGCTAGCATTCTTATGGTGCACGGACGGGGTTTTTTTCTTGCAAACGAAGTGGAACGGTCAAACCCTTTTTTTTGCCCAAAAAAGTCTAGGGTTGGTGGATGAGAAAGAAGTGGCTGTGCGAGGTGCAGCAGGCAGCAGGGTTGCAAATTAGAGGGGTCGATCTCTGACTAAGAGCGGTGGTGGAGAGAATCCAGGTGGGGGTTTTCGTCGATCGGGACAGGTCTAAAATAAGAATTGCTAATTAATTTCACCAGAATCTAGTTTATTTGATTTTTGGGGCCCTGTTTGGGCCTTGCGCTTCGCTAAAAGCCCTGGCATTCAACCATCAATGCATGGACCCAAACGCAAACCTGCGATCATTTCGGGTGGCCGACGCGTCATCCCCTAATTTATCATGCATGACATTTTTGGACCTACATACCTCACATGATGGGTTTGCCTCGGTCGCAAGGGACAGCTCCATGGATCCAATCGCTCGATAAATATATGACAAGCCGAGACCTTTTATAAATTATTCGCTGCCCAGCGCCAAAGGGGGCTGTTTGCTGGCACGAAACCCCTACCACGTGCATACTTGGATTAGTGTTGCAAACTGTCACCAGCCGCGAAGCCGGAATCCCAAGCAGCGAGGGGTGCTGTGTGTGTTTGGTGCATAGTAAATATAAATCGCCAAAAATGGATACTGCCGAGCGGCTTCGGCATGCGGTTGTTTGCAATAAGTTGAGCACTGCCAAGCTCATCGTCGACCGCCATCCCCAACTTCTAGTCAACCAGAACCCCGTCAACGGCTGGACCAGCCTGCACTATGCTGCCTACCACGGCCACTACCAAATGTGTGTATTTTTAGTGAACTGTGGCCACGATAGCGAGGAGATTTCGCTCAGCCATTTGGGCGAGACCCCACTCCATTTAGCAGCTGGCCAGAACCAAGAACAGGCCCTGCATTACATTGCCCAGCATTTCGCCCGCACCATCGACTGGTGCAACTCGGATCTGTGCACAGCCCTGATGGTAGCAACCGCAAAGGGCAATGACCCTTGCGTCAATCTGCTTCTGGACTTTGGGGCCGACATCAACATTGGCGACGCAGCAGGCTCGCGGCCCATCCATATAGCCGCTGCCGGCGGCCATGTAAAGACATTGCGGACGCTGGTCGACCGCGGAGCAGATGCAACGACGCCCAATTCGGACGGATGGGCTCCTCAGGACTTTGCGTCCACATTCCAGGTCAAGGCGTACCTGAAAACACTGATCCAGGAGCTGCGCAAGCCGCCTTCAATTAGCGTTGGCGGCCGCAGCTACGGGCCATCGACGCCCGTCCGCAGCACTTTCTCCTTCCCCGATTTCTAGATCGCTCCGGAGACCTATTTATTGACATAGCCATCATCGCTGTATTTATCTTTGCACTCCGAGTAAAACTCACCGTTCCGCTGTCTACAGCATCCGCCTTGGGTGGCTCAGGGAGTGGCTGTGTGCCACCGCAAAACACCAATTCTATCTAATTTCTTTTGATTTTGAACTCTCCGAGCTAAAGCTCGTCGGTTTTCTTCCTTAAGGCGGTAGACTGGGGAGTGGTTAGACCTCCGCCGTAAGACGGCCTGGGGATGCGGGGGATTCCTCCGCAAAACACCGGGCCTGTGACTGCGCCAGCGGGAGCAGGGAGCAGGACAGATGCGGTCTGGCCGGGGGAGTGGACGTAGTCAGATATTTATGGCGTTAGCTCTAAGAAATGGTCTAATGACATTACAGATGTAGATCGGCAAGAATCTCCTGTGCGATGGTCTTGTACTGCCAGACGTTGCCGGTGAGCTTCTTGAACTGCACGCCGTGCAGCGACAGCAGCGGCACGCGCACGATCGAGATCTCGAAGCGCACGGGCGTGGGCGACTTGCTGCTCATGTTGCCCAGCATGTCGGAGCCGCCGATCTCGACCGAGTCTGTGGACGAGTTGGACAGGTCGGACGTGCGCATGGGCGACTGGAACGGCGACGAGAACGACGACGGCCCGCGGCGGTGCCGCGACGGGCCCGGCGTGCCTGGCGTTGTGGGGGCGACGGAGGCCGGCGACGCGCCGGCGATGCACGAGAACCCGCCCTTGATTTCTACATAGTCGATGCCCAGCAGTCTCAGCACGCGGATAATCTCGGAGCGGATCTCCAGGAGCGGCCGGGTCGACGTGCTCTGCACGGAAAAGAAGCCCTTGAAAAATACCTGCTTGGGCGACTCGATGGACGGCATGCCCTCGTCGATGCGCTGGCTCTGGATGGTCGAGCTGGCGCTGGCGTGCTGCTGCAGCGCGGGGTGCGGGGCGCCCTGCGACTTGGCGCGCGAATGCAGGCCCGTGCGGGACCCGTTGGGCACCGCAAGTTGCTGCTGTTGAGAGTGGGGCTGGGGAGCGCGCGGTGTATCCTGGGAGGGCCGCGGCGACTTGGTGATCTGCACCTGCGGGTGGTGGCTCGTCGAGCCGCCGGGGCTGGCCAGCGAGGTGCCGGCGGCCGCAGATGGCGGCTCCGAGTCCGGGTCCGGCAGCAGCGGCGTGACGGGCCGGCGGCGCACGCTGGAGTTGCGCGATGTGTCGGCGCGTGGCGGGTACTGGAACTCGGGCATGTCCACGTTTTCGCGCGAGTTGCCGCGCGAGCTCAGCGGCGACGGGCCCATGTTGGGCGGCGCGGGCGCGCGCATGGACGAGACGCGGCCCAGCCGGTCGTTTTGGATGTTGGCGGTCTGGTCGGAGCGCGCCTGGCGGCGCCGCAGCGAAATGCGCCGCAGCAGCGTCGAGATGTTGCCGCGGCGTTCGGGCGTGGCCGAGGTAGGCGAGCCGGGCTGCGAGCGCTGCGGCTCGTCGGACCGCGGGTACTGCTCGCCAAATGACGGAGCGTCCCATTGGCCGTGCGTGCGGGCCCGCGTGCGGCCCGTGCGCGCGCTCTGCGGGATGGTTGGGTCGGCAGGGAGCGCGAGGGTAGGCGGTGCGCCGATGGGAGGGCCTGGCTGGCCCGCTGCAGTGGCTGGAGCGGCCGGCGTGGCCGGCGTGGCTGACGCGGCGGGACCAGTGACGACCCTGCGGCCGCCGGGCACGACGATCTGCGGGGCTGCTGGCGCGCGTTCCGCAGAGCCCGTGGTGCCGCTGCGCTGGCGGCGGCGGGCCGGGTCGAGCGGCGTGACGGGCGACGACGCGGACGTGCCTGAGCCGAACGAGCCCACGCTGGACGCTGAGTTGGAGCCGCCGACGTTGTTGGCGTCGCGGTCCAGACGCTCGCGGGTCAGAAAATACATGGATATAAACGGGTGGTAAGAGTTGAGCGGGTCGGCGGCTCGGATCGGCAGCGTGGTGGACGACGAGTTGGCGTCGTACCATGCCGCGACCGCATCGCGGTACATTGGCGACTGCAGCACGCCCTCGAGCTCTGTTTCGAGCTTGTGGAGGTCTGGGGCCAGGCGGATGTCGACCATTTCCTGGAGCACGCGCGGGTCCAGCGGCAGCTCTAGCGGCCGCCGGTTCGGCACGTGCGACGACACGACGTCGTCAAAGCCCTTGTTCATCCAGGGATGGTGGATGATCTCGCGCATGGTAACGCGGTCGCTGGGCGACACCACCAGCATGCGGCTCAGCAGGTCCGTGCACAGCGGCGACAGCCACTGCGGGTACTCTACGACGCCGCGCTTGATTTTCGCGTGCAGCACGGCCATGGACTTGTCCTCGAACGGCACCTTGCCGCACACAAGCACATACAATACAACGCCAAACGACCACACGTCGACCTCGGGCCCCACATAGGGCTGGGCGTTCAGCAGCTCCGGGGCCGCAAAGTACAGCGAGCCGCAGAAGGTCGAGAGCAGGCTGTCTCTGCGGAAGAGGTTGGAGAGGCCAAAGTCGATGAGCTTGACGTCGCCGCCGTCGGCAATCAGAATGTTTTCGATCTTGAGGTCGCGGTGCACAATCGAGTTGCGGTGGCAGTAGTCGAGCGCAGACGCAATCGACCGAGCAAACCGCCGCGCCTGCACCTCCTTGACGGTGCCGTGCGAGATAATATAGTCGAGCATCTGGCCGCCGGAAATGTACTCAAACACAAGATAGTAGTGGCTGGACATCGAGTAGACGTCGTACAGCGCCGAGATGTTGGGGTGGTTGAGTAGCTTGCCGAGCGCGGCCTCGCGGATGACGCGCGCGTCCTTGGCCTCGTTGGACTCCTTGCCCTCTTTATGGCGCTGCGTGAACGCCTTGGGCACGATCTTGACGGCCGCGGTCTGCCGCGTGTAGCGGTTGACGGCCAGCTTGACCTGGCCCATCGAGCCGGCGCCAATTGACTTGACGAAATCCCAGGGGCCCACGGACGTGCGTTTTTGGATGCGGGGGTGGCCGGTGCGGCGGGGTGACTGCGGCGACGCTGCCGCTGCCTGGGCCTGAGCGGCCTGAGCTGCCTGAGCCTGGGCCTGAGTTTGGGTCTGAGTTTGGGCCTGAGCCTGGGCCTGAGCCTGGGCCTGAGGCTGTGGTGTCTGCGGCTGAGTTTGCACTGACTGGCTGGGCTGGCCCGAGTGGCCGGAGGTCGAGTGGCCGGAGGTCGAGTGGCCGGAGGTCGAGTGGCCGGAGGTGGAGTGGCTTGGCTGGGGTTGCCGTTGCGGAGTCGCAGGATGGACCTGGTCTGGCAACGGCGGATGCGGCAGTGGAGGTGCCGATTGGGCCGTCTGTGGCGACTGGGCCGGGTGGCCTGCATAGGCCGACGGCGGCGACTGGGTATGCAGATGCGTAGGCCCAAAGGGGTTGGTGCGGGTAGCGGTTGCGGGCAGCATACTTGCTTCCGCCAACGCAAGGTTCTCTTTCTCGGGCCCCTGAACCTCATCTGCAAGGGTCGGCCTGCTCAGGGGAGGGTCAATTGCCAAGGGAGCAGGAGCACATTGTTCACGGGAAGTGTGGGCGCTGGCCGGCGACGATAAGGGCGTTTCGCCGCGAGAAGACACGGCGGAGGGAAGCGGTTTGGTGGACACGCCATAGGCGCGTGTCGATTGACGAGCCGAGCGCATGGCTGGTGATCCTGGCACCGCTAAATCAGGGGATTGATCCATGCGAAACGTGCATGCGCAGCAGGCTGAGATTGCTTGAGGTTTGGCTTAATAACTGGCAGCACCGCGGCTGCATCGCTTGGGACAGGGATAAGGTTTGCGGGTCCTCTGGCTCCCAGCAGCAGCCGAGTCACCCCCCCCCTTGGGAGCCGTCGGCGTCATATAGCGTCTGGATCGGGGGGACCTGTTGCTGCTCAATCTCAATTGCTATTAACGTTTGTATATTTGTTTTCGCTTTTTCAACAGCTTTTTGTCAATAGCTTTTCTCGCATTGTCTAGCGTGTCCATCCACAAGTGGATTCAACATATCCTCAACTAAAAAAATATATAGCCATTATTTTTTTTTCAACCACCCATAGCCTCACTATATTCTAGGCCTGCTGCCTTTTCTCAACTCTGGGGCCTCGAGCAGGGGGCGCTGAGTCAGCCAGGGGAGCGGGTACCAGCCGCTAACAAATCGTGTTGGTGACAATTACCACCAAAAAGAGACCTTTCAATCTTAGATCTCATGTCAGTAGCAGATATTGCTGGTCAACGTCTATTGTGTTTGGGTGAGGTTCGTGGAAACCTAAGTGCTCTTAACGACCTTGCTGCAGCCCACCGCGCTACCGCTATTGTCCATACCGGCACGTTCGGTTTCTTTGATGCCTCCTCCGCCGAAAATATGAGCCCCGCGGCCCTGCGCCATGCCGTGCAGTTTTCTTCGTTGGCAGGAACAAACTTGCCTGCGGAAACCGCTGCGCTGCGCGAGGCCGTGGGCTCGAATCTCTCGGAACTGCCCCTATTTCTCAACGGCACGGCTCGGTTTAGTGTGCCTATCTACTGTGTTGCTGGTAGCGGCGATGATATCAAGGTCGTCGACAAGTTTGCATCCGGCGAGTTGAGTGTCCCCAACCTGCATCTCATCGACGATACTCATTCGTTCTTTTTGGAGACCCCGAACCAGCAGCCGCGCATCCATCTGTTTGGTCTCGGCGGTGCCCTCATCAATGACCGCTTGTTTGATATTGGCCAGGGCTCGCTCTCTCAGCCCGGAAACCCGGGCGATTTGTGGATGGGTGCCTGGCAGTTTGGCCGCTTGACCACGCACCTGCGCTCCAACTTCAAGGCAACCGATGTCCATGTCATGGTTACGCACGCCAGTCCTACCGCCCAGCCTCTTCTGCAATACTTGGCTATTTTATTACGGGCTGATGTCACGCTCTCTAGCTCTCTGCACTACCGCTATGTTGCTGGTTTCCCTGCCGCGGCCACCGAAGTATCGCTGGAGGCCTGGGAACTGAAGCTGGCCGACGCTCGCCAGCAGCTGCATACTCTGTGGCTGCAAGCAAAGCCTTCGGTTGTAGGCAACCATCCTATTGAGACGGTGCGCTCGCTCGAGGCCGTGGTCGATATGATGTCTACGAACCCGCGCTCGCTGGCCCAACGCTTCCTTCGCTCCGCCTACCGCTCCACCTGGAACTGGAATCTCTGCGATACGGTTAGCGGTGCGATGGTGCTGGCCTTTGATGGTGACAGACTGGCAGCAGAAACGCTCTCGGCGGGCCTACAGTTTGGCAGCCGCACGGCCGCCACTCGCGAGCGCGAGCCTCGGGAACCGCGTGAACCGCGGGAACCCCGTGAGCCCCGCGACCGGCGCGACCGTGATTCGCGGGATGCTCGAGAGCCTCGCGAGCCTCGTGACCGTCGCGACCGTGAATCTCGTGACCGTGAATCTCGTGACCGCGAGTCCCGCGAACCCCGCGACCGCGAACCCCGCGAACCCCGCGACCGCAAGGATAAAAAGAAAAGCCGAAAGGACCGCCAGGACCGGCCCCGTAACTCAGCAGAGCCAGATAGTTTCTACGAGGCCAACGAAGACTTTTCGTCTTCCCGTAGCTCGCCTCATGCCGAGCCGGCAGCCGCTCCGGGCCTGTGGTTCCGCGACGGCCAGCGGACCGAGCAGGAAATCTTGGCCTGCCTGCACCTGGACGACAAATCCCACGTCACTGGAGTTGCATTCAAAGATGCTGCCACCACCCGCTCTGATGGCTCCCGTGGCAAGCACTGCCTTGTGTACTTTGACTCGGCCGACCAGGCTGCCTCGGCCTACGAGCGTGTCGACAAGGACAAGGCCGGCACTGTATCTATAAATAGCTTGCCCCCTCGAAACTAGTTCCATTTGGTACATAAAATGCAGCTCATTATGCTTTCACCGCTCCGTTTTCTTGTCTGGTTTGAGTCCCAGGTTGCATCCTCAAATCTCTTTGTTAGAAGCCTCCCAAGGATTATTATCACAGGTTGCTACCGGTGTCAAGGACTTAGTACAATGAAAGCAGATTCAGTGGATACAGTAAAGACAGAGCCAGAAGTTTGACGAGGACGTTTGACAGGGGTCGGAAAACCCACTAAACCATCGTCGCCATAGCTTCCGGCAAATGGCATGATTCAAGCCAATATGGGTACTAGGACTGAAAATAGACTCAATAGATACGGGAGAAAAGACTGGTGTATAATTTTAGCCTGAGGCTAGACGAGGACTGCCGAAAGTCCGGAACCGAGCTGCCCGGTAAACAAATCGTCGCCATAGCTACCGGCAATTACCGTGACCCGGTTCCAATGCATTCTTGACGCATCCAACAACTGGATTCTCTTGTTTGAGTGTTTTTAGGGACCCGCAATCCTTTCGTAGTCTTGGCACTTTGCTGGCTCAGCGAGTTGCATCGTTGCTTTTGCCTGGGCAATTGTTTGAAAATATATAATAGCAAAACAATCGTCAAGAACTTAACCCCTCTAGAATACCTTTGCAATCTCTTGAGGAGATGAGGGCCCAGATGCCCTGGGGACCCGCATGCGGGCCCCATTGCCCGAAAAATTTAAAGTTTAGACACGTGCATTCCAACCCTCCGTCACGTCATCGGAAACTAAAAATAAAGCACCATTGTCTTTGGCTACAACTGTTAATAGATCTATGTTGCACGGTGGCGTGCTTTACAGGGCTCGGGCTATATTACTCCGAGATGCCTCTCCTTGTTCTAGCAGAAGCGCGTTAAGCTGAGATGCAACCCCTTCCCTAGTACTTGCGCTTGCAGAGGGCCTACAAAAGTTCCAGTTAACTAGCAGATATTCAATAAATCAAGGCATTTATTCTTGTCAAAGCGATTATTCCCGCCACCAGATTGCCTATGAAAAGAACAAGGTTCCTTGAGAAAGTCTGAAAAGGGGCAACCTAACCTTGGCCGCGGGGGATATATGCATGCACATTTAAAAATGCCTAATCAGCCGCTCAGCCACCCCATTCCACACTGGGACGGTTTGAAATGTGAGCTTTTGAATCTATTCTTGAGAGAAGGAGGCTGGAAGATATAGCACTAGCCTATTAGACTTACTGGCAGCCCAACGTCTGGGAGCTCAACAGCGATCGGTGGGCAATTATCGGCCGTTGTTCAAAGTTACCAATATATTATTAAATATAATATGGGCCGATATGCTCCCCTTGTACGCCGATCGAACCAATCTACCACAAGGGAGTTCATGCAGAGAATCGATAGATCCAAACACCCGCTGCACATGGACGCCTGCCTCACTGTTGCAAGGGTACGCAGGGCCATCGAAAGTGCCGATAACCTTGTTGGAAATACACGTTTAGGCGAATTTCTAACAAAATAATACGTGAATACACAACATAGCAGCCAAGGAAGGTTTTTTCCGCTCCATTCTGACCAGCCGCGGTAAAGATAATAAACTATGTAAGTGTCACGTGATCATGTTAGCCGCAGCATTGTATTCATGCACAATGCTGCAAGGGGACTAGAACCGTGCAAGTCTATCGGCACGAAAGGTAGCCGACGCCAAGATATACGACTCAACCTGCATACAAAAATTTTTTTGGGCCCCGTATGCAAGGATCAGCGAACCTCTTTGGGCCGAAAGTCCTTGATAGGCCGGTTTGTGCCTGAACTGGTCGGAAGCTACCTCCGCTAAGCGCCCAGCCGAGGTTTCATGTCGCTCGGCTCTGCTAAGCAATCACCTATTCTGACTAGCAGGAAGGGTGTACTGCTATGATGGCAGATTTGAGGTTGGGGTAAGCCTGCAGACCAGTGTCCAGACAGATTCCCAGTTGGGAAAAAAGAAACATGATACCACAAGAAGAGAGGTTGATTGTGGTCAATGACACGTGTATTCAAAAGGGATATATAATATTGAAAGTTAAATCAGTGCCCAAAGCTAAAGTTGCCTAAGGTAGGCGCCAATATGCAACGTACCCGTGTAGCCCAGGCCATTTTACAGGCGAATTATGCTCGCGCAGACAGCAGAGGCTTACGTGAGTGTGGCGCAGCCAAGAATGAGATATGGTAAAGAGCAGCATGAGGTCGTAGTAAAGAACGAAAAGCCGGGAAATTTGGTTGGCAGGATTAGCTGGTATTATTTATGCTTAAACAGTTGTGCGACGCTTTGCATAAGACTTGCGCTCTAAAAAGATGACTATGCACCCTAACCCGTATCTGATCGACATCCGAGGCATCTCTGATTTCTGGAGGAAAAGCTGCGTGAATCTGCGCGGAATCCAAGACAAAAATAGCACAAGAGCAAAGAAGCGTGTGAGGCCAGATCTCCAGGTATTACTAAAATAGAGAAATGTATTAATAGAAGAGTGGGTGTAGCACGTACGCCCAGTTTGGCTAAAAGTATTTTGTTTTTGGTTCATGTAGACGCAAGGCACTTGTGTGCGCGCATACTGAGACGCACCTGGTGCTTGTCCCGATAGGAGGCGTATCGAGATTCAGCTCTGGCTCTGCCGATCCCACTAATGCAGGCTTGTGGACTTACAAATATAGAGGATAAAATCAAAAAAGCTCGCCGATATTATTTCAGGTTCTCATACAAGACGGTGCGGAATTCCGATGAGTATACCCTAACCCACAACGTGCATATCCTTCTGCACCAGAATCGGTCGTGCTTAGCTGCAGAGTGCCGACCCCAGCCCTCGTATGCATCTGTGCATATACCTGGTACCCACCTGTATCTCTGTCATCTCCTCCCCACCTACCGTTTGAAGAGGTCCTGGAATCCACGTCTCTGCAAAGAAAACCAACAAACCACTCGAGTGACCTAAAGATCAGTATCTGGGCATGCCACCATATGCCCCTCCAAAATCGTCCATCCGAACCACCTCGCAACTCTCCTAGGACTAAACCAAAGGTGAGACCTACCACTACTACAGGTTCTGCGGATACTCGACACTCATACGAAATGCAAACTATACACCCTCACCCGCTACAGCTAAGAGAGCTTCAGCATCCTCTCCCAAGCGGACAAGACGACGGGCCCATCGCTGCTGAGCCATGGGTCCCCTACGTGGATACGGGCCGGTTTGAGGATGAAACCTACATAGTGCCACCTCATTTAGAGGAAGACGGAGGGCCCTCGTCTCAGCTGAACCCCAGCGATAATTTCCGGGCCCCGCATGTGATCCACGGAAGCGGGCCTCCAACAAACCCCTCTGGGCGGGCCGAACATGCTCCGCCTCCCGATTTTTGGGCCGCTTCCTCTAGCCCACAGGCAATGATGCCTGTTCGAGGCAATCCTGGGGCCGGCGACTTTGCCTATGGCGCACACCATCCGCCAACCATCTCTTACGCAAACCCTAATGCTTATAGCAATCCAGGCCCCACTTGGGAATTGGGCCCTGCAGGTGCTGGCTCCAGAGCGGGCTCCAGAGCGGGCTCCAGGGCAGGCTCCAGGGCGGGCTCCAGGACCAGCTCAAGGGCCGATGCAGGGCCCTTCTCAGGATATGTCGCGGGATCGCCGCAAATGGGGCGGGCCGGACTGGTATCTCCTGAAGCGGCCGCAGCAGGGGCGGCCGCAGCCGCAGCTGCAGCCGCAGTGACCACGCGCGGCGGCATGTCGCCCGTGCAGAGGGCGCCCGCGCACTCGATTCCGGGCTCGGGCGGCCTTGTGGGGCCGCCGGGGAGCGCTGGTATATACTCTAATTACAGACGGTCGAGTATCTACCAGGGCCCGCCCCCGTCCGAACGGGGCTTTGAGCACGGCTATAGTTACTACGGCATGCACCCTGGCGGCAGCGGGTCGCCCAGCATCGCGCCTAACGCGCTTAATCCGTTCCCCATGTCTCCCGAGACGCTGGGGGGCCAGCGGGTGCGTCTGGCGCGTCCGGCGCTGTCTGACGGCGGACACGGCTCGCCCGAGTTTGCGCGTCCCCGTATAGGAACGCTGCCGCAAAGCGCGTTGACGAGCTACGACATGGCGCCCCGGCGGCGGCAGTCGGTCTCGTCAACGTCGTCGTCGCGCTCGGTCAACACGTATAATACGGCCGGCTACGACGCCGTGATCCAGGCCCTCAACTACAGCACCGAGCCGGAGCCGCCGCAGGTCGCCCGCGAAGAGGTCCACGATCTCTCGGCAGTCAAGATCCGCGCGCCGCTGGACCCGCTCACGCCGTCGCGGCACGCCAATATCTGCGGCCGCGCCGTCACAAAAGGCTTGGAGCTCAGCACCGTCAACACCATGCTGTCGCTGTTCCCCAACACCGACGGCGACGGCTACATTGACGATCAAACGGAGGCTATGCCTGGCTACCCGGTGGTAGAAGTGATGCTGGACGAACAGCATTCTCTGCCGCAGGTAAGTCCGGCAGGCAGCGTCTCGGAGCCTTCCGGGTCTGCTCCGGGTGGGTCGCCCAGCGCGTCCGTCGACACCGAAGACGTGGGCGACGGTCCGAAGCAGAAAACCGCGCGCATCAAGCGGCCCCTCAACTCGTTTATGATCTACCGCAGAGCGCAGACCCAGCGCGCCATGTGGAACGCCCGCCGCATCGACACCAAGCTCGACGCAAAGGCAATCAGCTCCGTGGTCGGTTTGCTGTGGCAGACCGAGAGCACCAGCGTCAGGGACTACTTTGCCAACCTCGCCAAGATCGAAAAGGACCGCCACCGCAAGGTCCATCCCGACTACCGGTTCACGCCGCGTCGGCGGTCGCTCGGCGACAAGGCGTCGCCTGAAAAGTTCGACGACGAGCCCCGCAGCCCGCCCAAACGGCTCTCGATGACCGACGACCAGGACGACTCCAACTACGAGGACCAGAAACCCAAACGTCGCCGACGTCGTCGTCGACGCTCCTAGCTGTCTCTTATCTGCTGCCGCGGCTGCGCCTCCTCTACTGCTGCACTGCCTGATTTTCGTCCTTATAATATAATAGCCAGCTCATAAATGTTGGCAGCAACTACTTATATAGCATTTGTGTATCCGGAATTTGCATTCTTATTAGGACATGGGTGAGCCAGCGGCTCCCCTGCTGGTGGAGGTACGCACCCTAGCGTTCAGGCGGGGAAACCGACGCGCTTTCATTAGACAGACATTCCGCTGAAGGCAGATCGAGGGTAGGGCCCTGAACTACGGCCAAGAAGAGGCGGGAGCGACCAGCGCGCGGCGTGCAGCGCGCGCCCTTCACTAACGAACGATAACTCTCCTCGAGGGGTGCGACATTCCCCCGCGAAGACCACCGCCAAAACTGGCCAGCCTAACTCGTGCAGCTTCCATTAAGCAACAATCCTCCGCCTTTAGGCGACCCGGGTTGCTGGGGATTCCCCCGCAAAGACAACCACCAACAACCTGATCAGCATGTAGAGGTCAAGATCATGAAAAGGAAACCAAGGTAAACTGGAATATAAAAAAGAACGAGAGCAGTGGAAGTTGCTTTAAAGATAATCTTTAGTACTGCGTCGAACTTACGCGACGGGGTCTAAGACCTGAGGCAACACAGTACTGTGGTGGTAGGCGAGCGACATGCAGATGCAGGCGACTTCCTTACCCTCCCCGGACTGCGCTTGGAGGTGCAGGTAAAAGTAGAGAAAAGAGGCCGTTAAAGCCAAAGGGAATAAGGCGAAAAGAAAGTGTTGTTCCAAAAAAAAAAAATACGATGGAAAGGGGCGAAAATCGCCACTCTGCGCCTGCTGGTTTGGGCGCATTCCCATATAATGCTGATCCCCCCAGTGGCACTTACAAACCATGCCCTCGACGTTCCCCTACAGAGAGGTGCTGCCGTACCGCACCGAGGACTCTGGGCAGAGCCAGGACCATCTCAATAAGATCGTCGAGAGCCTTTTTGTGGCTCTGGCTGCCGGGGATGCGCGTGGGGTTTTTGGCGGGTCGGCAGGGGCCGGCCCGGTGGTGACGTCGTGCACGCGCGAGCTCAAGCTGTGGCTGCGTCTCAAGCACGCAATGCCGCTGGAAACCCGGATCAGGCTCACGCGATGCTACTACGAGCTTGCGTTGAGCGCTTTGGACGCAGCTGCTGCCGAGCGGTTTGCGGAGATCGTTGGTTTGTTGTGGAAAAGCCGCCGCCTGTCGCTGCAAGTCACGTTCAAGGACCTGGATTTGGACGCTGCCAAGCTCCTCAGGGCCTACAAAAAGTCCATCATGGTGCACACGGCGCCCTACGACGGCAGCCAGCCGTCAATGACGTCTGCGCTCAGCAAGCTGGCTCGCAGCGTTGCGTGGTTATTGGACCCGTTGTTTGCCGAGCAGCTTGTGTCGGAGTCGCTGTCGCTGTTGAGCACTACGCCGTCAGGAGGTCCGCTGATGATTCTCAATATAATTGCGCTGATGTATCCGCACCTACCTGCGTCTGCAGGAGCTGTTGCGGCGCCTGAGATCCTCCCGCAAACCGTGCTGCCCACGCTGTTTCATGTGTGGCGACTGCTTCCGGCCGGCTCGGCGTACGATGCAAAGGCCATTGAGGTTCTGTCGTCGGTGGTGCAGGCGGGCGTGGACTCGCCGTTCACGAAATGGGGAGCCTTTGGTCTGTTGAGTGAAGAACAGCTCAGTGCGGTGCTGGCCGGCGTGCTGAGACTGTTGGATATCCCCATGAACTCTAGACACGCGCGGCACAGCGATCCTCGCACGCTGGCGCGCGTCACTCGGCCCGCGGCCATTTTGATTGTATCGTCTTTAGGGCCCGACTGCTCGGACGCGTCCGCCTTGTCGCTGCTGCATGGACTTATCCACACCGTCGAGTCGTTTACGCATCCTTCCAGCACGGGCCCGTGGTCCGCGCATATCCTGCAGCTCATCAACGACATGGTAGAAGTGTTTGTGTTGCGATGGAACATGGAGCATTCGGGCGAGTCGTTGGCTCCGCCCGACCGGTTTCTTACCGAGGAAACGAAACGCAGGTTTGTGGAAATCATGCTGCCTTCGGTTTTCTACGGTATCCATTCGAAACTCAAGGTGCTTTCTACTCTAACGCTTTTGACTCTGCACGGGGTTGCCTACTTGGAGCCACACCTGGTGATCCCCAAGGTCCTGCAGGAGGCTTACCCCTCCATCCAGGGTCTTTACGAGACTCATAGAACAATCACCTCTTTGGGGGCCCTTAGCCACGTCATGCGTATCATGGCCGGCCACCCCAAGTATGCGATGCATATCACCACGCTGCTGGAGCTGGCTCTGCCGTGCATCGAGTCCAGCGATCTGGCAAAGACCATCTACGCTCTGGCGTTTGTGCAAACGGCCGCGTTTTCGGTGCCGTTTGTAGATCTGAGCGCGAATGTCGGCGGCCATGAGCGTGCGCTCGAATTCCTGCCGCTGGCAGTCGATGCGTTGGCGGAAACAGGCGAGCTGCCAAGCATTGACGACAAGCTTGCGTCCGAGGTGGTGCAGGCCACCAGTTTTGCGTTTAACGAGATCGTGACTGCCCTGTTGGCACGGATCTTTGGGCTGCTGGAAAGTATCGTCGACCACACGCCGAAATTCAAGAACTCTCCCGAGTACCTGGTGGCTCACAATTTGCCTACCACGGTCGCGGCAGTTCTGTACACCGCATCGCCCGAGTTGTACGATAAGCTGCTCAACCAGCTGCTTGATTTCATCACCGAACAAGTCATTCAACCCGCAACCGAAACTGTTGCCCATATTTGTGGCATTTTCGTCCAGGTCCGGCCCGAAAAGGCCTACAAGCGACTGTTTCCCTTGCTGGACGCCAGCATCCGCTACGAGGTCACGGAAAACAGCGCCGGCTCCACGCGGTCCACGGCCCCGCGCGACCGCAGCCTGATCTGGTATTTGAGCATTTTGAATATGGCGCTTGCTTCTGCCGGCGCCGAGATCCTCAGCTCCAGCCAGGAATTGCTTGACCTGACGCTTTTCCTCCGCAAAAACACCCGCGGCCAGATCGTCTACCATATCTCCAACACCATCCATCACGCCATTGCATCCCTGGTCGGCACCTATACGCATGACTTTAACTTTCTGGCGCCGGACGTGGCTGCCGGCGCAGGCCATTGGGGCTACCAGCCGGACATCAACCATCTTGATCTCCAGTGGCACGATCCTTCTCTTCAAGAGGTGGAGTTTGCCTTGAAGCTCTACAAGACGCACATCGACCACTCGATTGTTGCCATCACCGACGTCATTGCCAGCAGCCGGCCCTCTGGCGCCGACACGGATTTCAGCGACACGTTGGCCACGAACCTGACGTACATGCGCACGGCCACGAGCTCGGTGGCGCTATTGCTGGATCCAAAGTACGACTATGGCGACGAGCGGGAGCGCAGCGCGAGCCCCGAGTCGGAGGAGGACATTGACTTTGGCGACCTGCGCGGAGTGGGCGTGGTCTCTACAAACTACTTTTTCGAGACCATGACGCCCGAAAAACAGCCGCTGTACACTGCCGTGCACGCGCTGCGCAAGCAGGTGGGCGAGACGCTGCTGAAGGTGCACGACTTTCTGCAGCTCAACGACGGCGACGTCACGACGCCGTTCAAGGAGCTGCTGTTTGCGCTCAAGGTGTGGTTTTCCGACGTCGGCATCGAGCGCTCGTCCAAGTCCGAGCACCACCACCGCATGGTCTACGAGTACGAGTCGCGCTACTTTACGATCCCCGGTCTGCGCAAGCAGCTGCCGCGCGGCATTCTGGCCCACCGCGCCGCGCTGTACCACCAAGAGCGGCAGAGCCACTGCGCGGTGCTGCGCGGCGCCACCAAACTCGAGCTCGAGCTGCTGGGCCGGCTCGTGCAGTCGGCGTTTTCGATTTATGCGGACGCGCGGCGGCACGCCGAGGTCGCGTTGTATGCCGCTCTCAAGGCCATCAAAAAGTCGCGGCCCGTGGTTTACCCTCAAATCCTAGATACTATTGAAAAGCACCTGGATGCAGACGAGTGGAAGCAGGCTGAAGCAGGCTTCCGGCTGCTGGGCTACCGCTCGATGGGCGCCATGATCAAGCGTAACGGCAAGCAGATCGGCCGCTGGGCGCGCCTCATCATGCGGGCCATCAGCGTCGACAACCACACGCTGGTGGACCAGGCGTTCAAGACTTTCAGCGACTGTGCCGGCGATGCGTTCCGCTTGCCGGTGCTTCCTGCCAACGAGGACGACGGCGTGGCCACTGCCGCGCTGCAAATCACGCGCTCGCCCGACCTGCAGAGCCAGATCGAGCAGCTGCGCAACTCACGAACCAAGCGGCGGGCCGAGGCGGTGGAGCAGCTGGAAAGCATTTCCGCAGCATTCAGCCAAAGCTCCCTCACGGACCTGCACTGGCGCGCGTCGCTCGTTTCGGCCATCACCTTGTTTTCGCTGGTGGCAAGCCCGCAGATGCCCACCAACGGCCACAGTCTGGGGTCGTTGCTGAGCGGCACGCTTGCGTCGCACCCGGAAATCAAAAGAGTCAGTCTCTATGGCCTCATGTGTGCGGGCCAAAAGAACTATACGAAAACCACCACCGACTATGACTTTTCCGTGTACGAGCTGGACGGCCGGCTGCTAAAGTGCGAGAGCCAAGTAGACGTGGCGGTTACAGCTGGAACTACAGACGATGTTGTTGCCGGGCTCAGCAACGGCACTTGGGATGACTTCAAGTTGGACGTCTATCTGGATAACGGGCCGATGAACCCGGCGTATCCTGGCCAAGAGCCGCCCGTGTATGGGTGGTTGGTATGGCCCAAGTCGCACTTCAGTGCCCAGGACCCTACTTTTCCTATGGACAGCAAACTGGAGCCTGAAGACGAGCGCCAGCTGGGCATTATCGGGCAGTACCTGTCTGCGGAGTTTGCCCAGGCGCTGTTTGATCGGCAGGCCGTGGAGCCGCGCGCCGAAGACGACCATTTCGACGCGCTGGCGGCCGCGTGCTGGCGCCAGTTCCTCACGCTCACGAGCCAGAACCGCTGCTCGTTCAAGTTCGAGGAGCTGCTCAAGGTGGTGGATCAGCCGACGCCGCCGGCTCAGGCAGACCGCAACTGGCACCGTGCGGCGGCCGAGCTGACGGTAGGCATGCTGCATGCGCAGCCGCTGTTGCCGCCGCAGCAGCGCCAGCAGTCGATGGCGGCTCTGGCGCGCTTGTTGGAGCGGGCGTTGGCAGAGCTGGCCCACGACAATCTGTCGTACTGGCAGTCGTTTGCGCGGTGGGGCTTTTTGGGAGTCGATTTGCGCCGCGTCGCTCCAATCGTCAAGATCCTCGCAGCCACCACCGTCACCCCGCAAAGCGGGCTGCGCGACTCGTTCCGCCTCTACCTCCATAGCGAGATCATAGCCGCCCAGGGCTGGCGCTACCGCCGCGGCGTCGACGGGTTGCTGGACAACCTGTGGGCCAACGTGGCGCATCCCTCGTCGGCCGTGCGCGCCGAGGTGGCCCGCCAGCTGGCGGTTCTGGTCGCGTCGCGGTTCCACCAGAGCACGCGCGATCTGCCGGCGCTGCTGGATGCCAACGCGAGCGCCGGCCCGCTTGGTGCCCAGGCGTACGTGCTTGACGACAACAACGTCGCGGCCCTCAAGGCGCAGATCGCCAAGGTCGAGGAGCTGCGCATCATCGCCGCGGCAGAGCCGCTGTCTACTGACAGCCCCTTTGCGGTGCATGCGCGATCGGTTGTAGGGTTGCTTTCGCGGCTGCTGGCCGAGCCGGCGGCCACGGCTTTAGTGCCTCTGCTGCCGGATATGATCTTCCCGATGCTGCTGTCGCTGTCCAACATCCGCGAAGACAGCGATCTGCTCCTCCGGGTCAACGGCGTGTTCCAGCAACTTTCGGCGCTGCCGCATCCGCAGGAATGTTTCCCTGCCATCATCAGTATGATCAGTTCGTCGCTTGACTCGGCCAGCTGGCACCAGAAGCTGCGTGTGCTTTTGTATGTGCAGTCGTTCTTCTTCAGCCATATGTTTAGCATGACCACCATCCAGCGCCGCCAGGTCGTGGATGCGGTCGTAGAGGCACTGGACGATGTGCAGGTCGAGGTTCGCGAGCTTGCTGCCGAGACGTTGAGCGGTATTGTGCGGTGTCTGCCGCCGCGAGAACAGCAGCTTCTCACCGATGCGCTCACCAAGGAGTTCACTCTCACTCTCAAGCAGACGCAGCCCGCTCGCCGGTCTCGCCAGGACACGCCGCTGGGCTCCTCTCGGGCCGACACGCCGCTGGGCCGGTCGCCCGAAGTGGTGCGCCGCCATGCCACCGTGCTGGGCCTCGGCGCGCTCGTCAACGCGTTCCCCTACCAGTCGCCGCCGCCCGTGTGGGTTCCCTCGGTGCTGGCGACCCTCGCTGTCAAGGCGTCTGGCGAAGGCGGCATTGTGGGCAAAAGCGTCAAGACGATTCTGTCGGACTTCAAAAAGACCCGCCAGGATAGCTGGCACATCGACCAAAAGGCCTTCACACAGGACCAGCTCGACGACCTCGAGGGCGTCCTGTGGAAGAACTATTTCGTATAGACTTTTAAACTCAACTGTACACTACTAGCTACCGCTCCCTTACCTGCAAGGCGCTGGACGGAAGACGCCAAGAGGGGCGATGTGCGGGGGATTCCCCCGCACCCCTGGGCCGCCTTGCGGCGGAGGCAGACGCGCTATAAGGCAAAATAGAGCACCCTGGGTTTACTATTAAAATGAAAGAAACTGCGGAATTTGGGTCTTTTGGGATAGCACACTGGCACAGCGCTGGTCAAGCCTCCTAATGACCTGTAGGCGCAGAGGCGCTGCGATCCCTTGTAACTATGAAGCATCTTGCGGGAGATTTTGACTCTTTCGAGCTCACTATACACTAACTCAAGGGACTGCTAAGTACGCGAATGACTCGCGACAGGCAACGGCGTGCTTGGGCCTTAATATTTTCCGCCGTAAGGCGGCCCAGGGTGTGCGGGGGAATCCCCCGCGAAAAGTCCCTTTCAGCAGCGCGCGCGCTCGGGCAAAACCGTAACATAACAATGTACTACTGTACTACACACAACATAAAGCACGACTAGGCTCTGACCTTGGTGGTGCGGGAGCCGGTCTTTTTCACCTGCTCGGGCCCGTGGCCGTCGCCGGCCAGGCGCTCGTTGCGCTCGGCGAGCTGTGTGGCCTTGTCCAGAAGCGCCTGCGCCAGCACCTGCAGCTTGGACTGCTCGGCCTGCGGCCGGAACACCAGGAACTCGGAGGTAGCGTCCAGCGCGGCCGGCAGCTCGTCGTTGGCCAGCATCTTGGTGACCACGGAGCGGACCTGCGGGGACGGGAGCTGGAACATGGTCTCGAGGTACGAAAGGGCGAGCGAGCCGTATGACGCGCCGTAGGTGAACAGGAACGTGCGCAGACCCTCGACCTGCAGCTTGAGCTCGAGCATGGTCTTGATCTTGGTCGTGTCGGTGAGCAGGGTCCAGATCTTGATGGCAAACAGCAAGTCGCGAGCGGCTTTCCAGTCGCCGGTCTGCAGGGCCTTGGCGGCCTGGATGATGTGGTCACGAGTCGACTCGCTGGGGCCGTTGAAGACCTGGCGCGAGTGGTAGTCCAGCATGCGGCGGAACGGCTTGCTCACGCTCTTCTTTTTGAGGTCGGCCGACGCGCCCTGGCTGGCCATGTACGGGATCTCGGTCAGCAGCGAGCACGTGAGGTACACGCACTCGATGAGCTCGAGGTTGATGTGCATGTGGAACGGCAGCAGCTGCGTGCGGTCGGCGGGAGGCGTGGTGGGGCCGTACTTGGACACGCCCTGGCCCAGCAGCTCCTTGAGCCGGTTGGACGAGCAGATCTCCTGCAGAGACTGCAGGGCCTCGGGAATCAGGCCCACGCGGAACGCGCAAAGACCAACCTGCACCAGCGCGCGGTTGAACAGCACCTGCACAATGTGCTCGGCGCTGGAGATGGACGACTGCAGATGCGACATGAGCAGCAGATCGCGCGCCTTGTAATAGTCGTTGTTGAGCGCATAGTGGTAGATCACAGCCAGCATGGCCCGGGCCCGGAACGCGGTGTTGGGCTGGTCGTACAGCACAGCGCACAGCCGGTTCACCACCGTGATGGTGTACTCGGTCTGGCTGGCTGCGGATTCGGGCACCTTCTCCAGACGAGGAGTGAGCTTCGAGTCCAGACCGGCAGGCACCCGCGCCCACGCGTCCTGCTCGGTGGTGACAATGGCCAGAGTGGGCTTGTAATAGATGTGGTCCACGCGGCGCACCAGCAGACGGCAGAGAGCCTCGCTGGTCTCGAGAGGAATGCTGAGTCGGGCCAGGTTGTACTCGATGTTGGCCTGCGCGCGCAGAATCAGGTCGTACAGCTTGGTCTCGTCCCGCAGACGCTCAATGTACTCGGTGGTGTGGGGGTCGATGACCTGCAGCGCGCGCGAGTGCTCGTCATCAAGACGCTCGATCAACGCCGAAACAGAGCCGGGGATCTGCTTGAGGCCGTTCTTGTCGGGCGTGGGGCCCTTTTCAAGGTCCTCGGGCTCAGGAGCAGACTCGATAACCATGTACTCGTCGCGGTTGGCCTCAATGACGTCAAACAGCGCGCGGATATCCTTGTCGATGGCCTGCCAAGTCGCCAGCGGCATGATGGTGCCCGACGACGTCAGATCGAAGCGAATAGGAATCAGCATCAGCAAAACAGAGATCTTCTGGTAAGGGGTCTGGCAAACCGTGAGGAGCTTCTCGAGCACGGCAACCTGCTCACTGCGGTCGGTGTTTTTCTTACCGCGCAGCTCCACGATGCTCATGAGCGTGCGGAACACGGTCTCCGAGGCCTGCTCCGGCGTCTCGGCAGCAGCAACGCTGGCCGCGATGCCGGCAGGAGTGGCCTGGCGGGACCCAGAGGGCGAGGCGGCCTGAGACGACAGCAAAGGAGCACCGGCCTTGTAGGACTCGGGGCTGTCGCGGTACTGGGTCAGGCGGTCCAAGAAATCACGCTCGGCCTTGCGCAGGCGCTGGCGCACAATATTAAGCGCCTTGCTCTGGCTAGGAGCCAGCTTGGTCTTGGCCTTGGCGTCCTCGGCCAGCGTCGACTCGAGCTCGCTCAGAGTGCGCACAAGCGACACAGGAACAGTCTGGTACTGGCGGTTGGCACGCTCGCCGGCCTTGGTGAGCTTATCAAACGCAGCAGAAACCGCCAGCCAGTCGGCCTGGCGACGGGCAGACTCGATGGCTTTGGCAGCACTGTCGACCTCATCCAAAAGCTTTTCCTTGGCGGACTTGACGACCTTGCGGTCGTCGTCGCTCGAATCGTCGTCGCTCGAATCAGCAACAGGACCGCCTTTCAAAAACTGGTTGCGCAGATACTGTGGGCGGGGAGCCTCATCTTTATCAGAGTCGGAACCCTCGTCACCAGACTCGTTGGCGTCGTCGGCGGACTCTTCCGATTCGGAAAAGGATTCCTCCTCGCTAGAACTGGCAGAAGACGCATAAAGATCTTCTTCATCGGAGGACGAGTAGTCGCTATCCGACAAACCTCCAGCAAAGAATTTCGACATTTTTGAAAAATTCGCTGCTGACAGATGGGGGTTTTTGTCGGTGGAACTTGGGGATCCGCGCATCGCTCAAGGGCCCCCCTGAAATTTGTGAAATTTGTGACTAACTGAAATTTATTTGAGCGTTTATTGACGTCAAACCCTTGAGCAACCGCTAGGACGTGCCGATCGAGAAATGGCAAGTGTTCCGCTTTTAAAGTATTGCCAGGTGTGCGAAAAAGAGCCGCCGTCGCTGCGACGCCCCAAAACGGGCCAGAAAATCTGCAAAACATGCTTTTTCACTGCATTCGAAACAGAGGTCCATGAAACTATTGTTGCCAACAACCTGTTCCACAAAGGAGAAAAGGTGGCAATTGGTGCGTCTGGAGGCAAAGATTCAACAGTACTGGCCCATGTGCTCAAGACCTTGAATGAACGCTATGATTATGGTGTCGACTTTGTGCTTTTGTCTGTGGACGAAGGTATCACGGGCTACCGAGACGACTCGCTGGAAACCGTCAAACGAAACAAGCTCCAATACGATATGAACCTGCAGATTGTGAGCTATCGATCTCTGTACGGATGGACAATGGACGACGTGGTTGCGCAGATCGGCAAGAAGAATAATTGCACGTACTGCGGAGTGTTTCGTCGCCAGGCCCTGGATCGAGGATGCGTGGAGCTTGAAATCAAGCACGTCGTTACTGGCCATAACGCAGACGACATGGCCGAAACGATTCTCATGAACTTGCTGCGCGGCGATACTGCTCGGCTGGCCCGGTGCACGGAAATCATCACATGCGGCACCGACTCGCCCGTAAAGCGATCCAAGCCGTTAAAGTACTGCTATGAAAAGGAAATCGTACTCTACGCACACTACAAGAGTCTTGACTACTTTTCGACGGAATGCACCTACTCGCCCGAGGCGTTTCGGGGCACAGCACGAGCCCTCATCAAGAATCTGGAGGCCGTGCGGCCCAGCGCCATTATCGACGTGATCCATTCGGGAGAGCAGTTTGTGCTGGCCAAGAAGACCGCCAATCGCCAGCCCACCGCCCGCGTCTGTACCCAGTGTGGGTATCTTAGTAGCAATGCGGTATGCAAGGCATGCACATTGCTCAATGGCCTGAATGCGAGCCGAGCCAAATTGTCGCTTGAGGTAACCCCTGCCGGGATCCCTTCCCCTACCCAGGAGCCTGGTCAGGAGCCTGGGTCGATGGCGGTGACAAAGCAATTGGAGAAGCTGACGTTTTAAGGTTCAGCCGCGCGAGCGTTGGGTGAGCATTTTACACCCCCGCCTTACATGGACGAGGGTTATTAGCTATTCTTAGCCCCGAACCAGCCACCTCTCATTGCCCATTTCGCCAAGGCCGAGACATTGAGTGGTTGTACCACCTCTAGAAATGGATAAATTCAAGAGGCATGCCAAGTCTCATTCAGGCCCCGAAATCAAGGTTCCTTCGCCAGACCCAACCGCTGCAGCCCAGAGTCCTCGCTCGCCCCGGTCACCCCGGAAAAAGTTCAGTCCCATGAATCTAATTCCTCGCAACTTGCGGTCCAAGTTCCGTGAGGAGCCTGTGGAATTCGAGTCCACGTGGACCCAATTCGGAGGCGCTCTCAATGGCTTGGCTGAGCCGTTCCATGGACCGGTTGTGCCGGAACGAGGCTCGTCATTGCAGGCATTGGACAAGATAACAGTCACTGTTCCCCTTGAACAAGACACCGACCTTGCTACCGAACGATCATCCGAACAAACAACCGAGTATATCACCTCTGATGTTGTTTCTGATCAAACCGATAAGGACCTTTCCGATAGCGAGCCCAGCGATACACGGTCAATGTTTTCGTTTGAAGGGCCCCACCGAAGATCATCAAGCCGATATTACAAGCGCGACAACGGCTATCATCCTGGCGTTGCCGCGGCCCAGCGAGCAGCGGCGGCTGCCGAGCTCGAGTATGGAGCCGAGCTGAGTGATTTCGACGACGACTTGAATGTCTGGGACGACGAGGAGGATCTCTCGCATTTAGAGCCGTCTGGTTTCGACTGGGGGCTTCATGCACGTAACGAGCCCCTGGATCCCACGGCGGATGCCGATCCGGCCCTGACTGAGCTGGACCCAGCCCAGGATGAGCTGCTTCCAGATCAGTATCCAGAACAGTATCGAGGGTATGACGATGAGCAGGATGTTTATGACTCGCTGATCGACGAAGTCAATCTCGTATCAGACGACGCAGCCGATGAGCTATTTGAAGCTCGACCCTTATCGCGGTCTCAATCAGCGATTCTATTTTCTGATTCTCCTCGCCCGCCCTTACCTCGCCAGCTTTCAATGGTGGTCAGACGCACAAACTCGGTGGTGACCTTGTTTTCCGCAGCTCCTTCGTCTGGCGGACCCACGCGGTCGCAAAGCGTGCGGTCCAACCGCACTATTCTCACCTGTATCGAGGAGCGGAATTGAGAAGCGGCATGGAGGAGAGGAATTGACTAAAAATTATTTATTATACCTGCCTATTTTTGCACAATCTTAGAAAATATGCAATGCACCAAATCCAAGCCGGATCATTTGTCAAGAGCAAGCCGCTTTATTAATCGCACTGAAAAATCGATATAAAAAAAATTGCATAATCAGTTTTTGAAATCATCAATCATGGTTGTCAGTTCATCAAAGGCAAAGCGTGAGGCAAAGCGTGCCGAGAAGAAGGGAAAGAAGTCCGATAACTCTGTGGATGTTCAGGCCGCCCAGATCGAGCGCCTGAAGCTGCAGCAGGATGAGCACGGTATCTCTGACCGTGTTGTTACTGGTGTCCTGGCCAGTCTCGAGACCTCTAGAGATGTCAAGATGGTGTCTGTTTCGCTGGTCTTCCACGGTCGGGTTCTGCTGCAGGACTCTACGTTGGAGCTGAATTACGGCCGCCGTTACGGTCTTTTGGGTGAGAACGGCTGCGGCAAGTCCACCTTCCTGAACGCCCTGGCTGCCCGTGAGTACCCTGTGCCCGAGGGCATCGATATTTACCTGCTTAACGAGCCCGCCGAGCCCTCTGAGAAGTCTGCTCTTGAGTGGGTTGTTGGTCAGGCCGAGGCTGAGCTCGCTCGCTTGGAGAAGAAGGTCGAGGAGATGCTCGAGACTGACGGTCCCGAGGCCGTTGGCCTTGAGGAGCTGCACGAGCGCATCGACGAGATGGATCCTTCCACTTTCGAGGTGCGTGCTTCCACTATTCTGCGCGGTCTTGGTTTCACTGCTCAGACCATCCACAAGAAGACCAAGGATATGTCTGGTGGTTGGAAAATGCGCGTGGCTCTGGCCAAGGCTCTGTTTGTCAAGCCCACTCTGCTGCTGCTGGATGACCCCACCGCCCATTTGGATCTCGAGGCCTGTGTGTGGCTGGAAGAGTACCTCAAGAACTGGGACCGTACCCTGGTTCTAGTTTCGCACTCGCAGGATTTCCTCAACGGTGTGTGCACCAACATGATCGATATGCGCATGAACAAAATCACCATGTTTGGTGGTAACTACGATTCGTACACCAAGACCCGTGCTGAGTTGGAGACCAACCAGATGAAGTCGTACGCCAAGCAGCAGGAGGAAATCGCCCACATCAAGAAGTTCATTGCTTCCGCCGGTACTTATGCTAACTTGGTTCGTCAGGCCAAGTCTCGTCAAAAGATTCTGGACAAGATGGAGGCCGATGGTCTTATCGAGCCTGTTGTGCCTGATAAGGTCTTCTCGTTCCGCTTCCCCGATGTTGAGAAGCTTCCCCCGCCCGTGCTGTCGTTTGACGATGTCTCGTTTGCTTACTCGGGCAAGACCGAGGACAACCTGTACCAGGACCTGAACTTTGGTGTTGATATGGACTCGCGTATTGCCCTGGTCGGCCCCAACGGTGTTGGTAAGTCCACTCTTTTGAAGATGATGACCGGCGAGCTGTCCAACAACAGCGGCCGTATCTCGCGTCATACCCACTTGAAGATTGGTGTCTACTCGCAGCACTCTCAGGACCAGCTGGATCTTACCAAGTCTGCTCTGGAGTTTGTCCGCGACAAGTTCTCCCATATCAGCCACGACTTCCAGTACTGGCGCCAGCAGCTGGGCCGCTACGGTCTTACTGGTGAGGGCCAGACTGCTCTTATGGGTACTCTGTCTGAGGGCCAGCGTTCGCGTGTTGTGTTTGCTCTGCTGGCCATTGAGGGTCCCAACATGATCTTCCTGGATGAGCCTACCAACGGTCTGGATATCCCCACCATTGACTCGCTGGCCGATGCCATCAACGCCTTCTCGGGTGGTGTTGTTGTTGTGTCGCACGATTTCCGTCTGCTCAACAACGTCGCCAAGGATATTTTCGTCTGCGAGAACAAGACTGCCACCAAATGGGATGGCTCGATTCTCGACTACAAGAAGAAGCTGGCCAAGAAGGTGCAGCTGTAATTTCTGTCCAAAGAGGAATATAAAATAACTAGCTAAAACATCATAAAATAGCTTGCCTTCGTCAGGCGTATAAGGGAACACCGCAAAAGTTGTTTATATATACAGGTCATCGCAGCAGATCGTCGATCCAAGCCTGCTTGGCTCCGTCTACATCCACTTTAGGTACGTTTACGGGCTCGGACGAGTTGTTTGTTACTCCTGGCGAGTCCATAAACGCATCAAAGTCCTCATCGTCTTCTTCTTGCAACTGTTTGCGGTTACTACCGCCAAACCGTCGCTTGACATCCCGGGCCATACGGGTAAACTCAATGTTGTCATTGATTGCTTGGAATCCAGCCGCATCATCGGTGGTTTGAAGGTGCGGCTTGTTGATGGCCTGGGGGGCCTTGTAATTTTCCCGATACTTGGCAAGATGCGCAGCAACGAGGTCTGAATGCGCGTCTTCTTGTTCCAACGGTGGATAGATCCCTTCTACGAGGGCGCCGTTTTCACTCTCTTCAGGCCCGTCCCCATCTTGTGCCGTATCTGGCCCATCTTCTGGCCGGTCTGCTTGCTTGTCGTGAGTTTGTTCATCAGAGAGCTCAGCCTGGTCTTCAGGCTCGTTTTCCAGCTCGTTTTTATGCTCATTTTCATGCTCGTTTTCATGCTCGTTTTCATGCTTCCAATGGTCTTTAGCAAGAATTGTGGTTTTCTTGGGCGGTTCTTGAATCCCATGTTTCCGATTGTACGCTTTTGTCGCCTTGCGATCCCATTTATTATTGTGCAGCACCATCTTAACAACAACAGCCACTAGTCCAACTAGGCTGGGGTGGTAAAGGCTCGCTATGGTGCAGGGTACGGGTTCTCCGGCATTAGAAGAGGGCACGATTAGGGATGCACGGGCACGGTTACCCGGCCTGCTGACGATAAAACGCCCCTACCCGATAGCCCCACTTGCCTTCCTAACAACACACTATCGTCTTTGACATACTATGAAGAATCAGTTGACGCAACAAATTGAAATTTTGATCCTCGACCCGATTGCAAAGTAAACTATGACCAACAGCCCATCCTCAACCCCTAGCTCGAGCAAGAAAGCCTCGAAACCCAAGAATAAGAACGGCAAGCCTTCTGGCAACCAGAATGGCTCTTCTGCCGCCACCAATGGAAACAACAATGCCGGAACCAGCCCCAATGGCCAGCCCAAGCGCAAGCCCAAGCAGAAGAAGCGGGACGACTCCAAGGGCAGCGTCGAAAAGATGCTTTATCCTGATATGTTTGACGACAACAACAAGCTGATTGCTCGTCCCGTCACCGCTCCTACCGCTATTGCCGATGGCCAGGGCTATGCCGGCTCGTCTTTCCACGAGTCTCCGGCGGCTTCTTCGCTGCCCCGACCCGCCTTTAGAGGCAACCTTAGCCCCCGCCAGCAGCAGCCGCAGCAACAGCAGCAGGGCGGCATGCCTAGCCGCGGCTTCCAATCGCCGCCGCCCGCAATGCCTATGCAGGCAGCCAGCCCGCCGGGTCCGGTGTCTTTTGGCGGGCCCATTCCGGGCTTCATGGGCCATGCCCCGCCCATGTATGGCGGCTACGGCATGCCTATGGCCATGCCCATGGGAATGCCCATGGGACCTCAACGTTTCCCTCAGGCCTCGCCCCATATGTATGCGATGCCCAACATGCACGCATCCGCGGGAACCCCTTACGGCGTCCCGCACCCCCAGAGTGCTCCTCACTACAACTACCCGCCTATGTCCTCGTCCTCTAGCGTTCCGCTGTCTCCTCATAGTCGGACCGCGCAGCAGGCGTAGGTGGGTGAACCAGGTTTTTTTGTTTATCCTCCTATTTATTGCTTTACTGGTGTGAAGCTCCGGTTTTTTTTGGCTTTTTTTTGGCTTTTTTTTAGTTTTTTGATTTGTTTTTTTTGGACGTTTTTTTAGGTTAGCGTAGCTTCATAGATGAATGATGTGCTTTCTTACTTGGCTTTGTTTCGCAGCGGTATATGGAAAACTGGTGGCTTTTGCGAGGGGTTCCCCGGCGCCCCCTGGGCCGCCTTACGGCGGGCGGACACCCTGTGCGGACAACCTGCTATGGAGTCCACTCAGGCCGGCCTTACTCAGCAACCATATATCACCCCGCTGAGTCAAGCCCAATCACATCTTGATTAATGGCCGGTCCTAAGTATTCGGCTAAAGCAGGCCCCGTGCCGTTCTCGAACCTCTCGTTCGGCCACCGCTTTGTCGGCAAGGCCCTCGGTGCCACCATGTGGTTCTGGATCATGTACCGTGTTCGCGAGGATGCCCCTGTTTTGCTGGGCTGGCGCAAGCCCTGGGAGCACTAGGCTTCGCGTTGAATTTGCAACCGCTTATTTGCAACCGCTTGACTCTGTTCCTAGTTAGAAATGAACTGTGAAGTGGAGCCAGTCGGGCCCGTCCAGCGTCGAGCGTCCAGCGTCGAGCATCGAGCGTCGAGCGTCGGGCCAGAACCAGTTTTTATCATCTGCTTGCTGCACAGTGAGTATGCTTAAGAAACAATTGTCTAATTATGTAGGTCTAGCATTGTTCCTGTTCCTCCTCAATAAGAACCTTGTAGCGTTTGCGGTTCTTGACCTTGCCCGAGACCCGCTTCAGCGTCTTGATGCCGTCGCAGATGGGGCTGTAGAGCCAGCGGCGGGCGGCTACCAAAAGAACGTAGTTGGCGACCGTCATGCCCAACACGGTAAACTTGAAGGACAAAGAGGTAGGCGTGAGGTCCATGAGCTGGCCCAATGAGCTGTCGGGGTTCAGGAACACGAAAAGAACGCTGACGGCCAACGTCACGGCAATCGTCACCAAAAACGGAACGTTGGTGTAGACGGGCTGCCGGAAAGGGAGACCTCCGCAAAGCAGAACGCCGCTGAAAATGTATTGGAACGACGAAATGTCAAATAGCGCGGTGTTGTCTGTGCTCTGCAGGTTCGAGTCGTCTCCACCAACTGTAGGGGGAATATACCACGATTGCTGGTGGCTGTACTTCCAACACACAAACTGGAACAAGCCAAGAATGATCATCGAGCCAATCAAGGGCACAAGAACCCGTCGGCTCACGAGCTTCGCACCGGGGCGCTTGATGCTAAGAGTAGGCGCGGCTTGGCTCCACGCCATAAACACGGCAATGGGAACGATGAGGGCCAGATCAATGTACAGGAACTGGAAATCGCCAATATTCGATCCATAAGAATAGAGAATCGACACGGTCACAAATTGGATCGCCGAGTATAGCGACATGTACTGGAAGCAGCTGAAGGATGTCGACAAGGCGCAGCGTCCCTCCCGCATGACATCCAAAACGCACGAGATCTCGAATCGTCGCGATGTAAAGGGCGCAGCAACCGACGCCTCGGCCTCCGACAAAGAAATACCAACATCCGCCTCCTTGAGCGCACCGCAATCGTTGGCGCCGTCGCCGCAGAAGCACGTCGTGTAGTCGATCTGCTGCAGCTTGGCCACCAGCTC
Organism: Wickerhamiella spandovensis; assembly: GCA_022577695.1. NCBI lineage: Eukaryota > Fungi > Ascomycota > Dipodascomycetes > Dipodascales > Trichomonascaceae > Wickerhamiella > Wickerhamiella spandovensis. The sequence continues at coordinate 6,355 of JAKIRT010000014.1, read as the reverse complement.
ATGCTTCTCGTCAGGTGACATGCGCGCATAAATGGCCGCCTTGATTAGCATCTGGTCCAGTTGTTCGGGGGTTCCGTCTTGGATGATATGGCCAAACACGTCACCCGTCACGGCCAGAGCGTAATTGGTAGAGGCAGGCGCGCCCGGTGAGGGAATCGGTCGCAGGGTATCAGGGTCAAGAACAGTGTCGGGGTTATCAATGCCCTCCCATCTTAGTCTTGGTCCATCGCCGCTATCGTCAAAGTACGCAGCATAAACCGTTACAGCGGGGGGGATGATGTAGCACTCGCGGCCGACACTAAGAGCAGTAAGCAAGTTATCGCCCGTGCACATGACGCTGCGAACCCGCGCCTTTGTAAGTTCCTGGATAACGGGCCGAGATGAGGGCTTGAGCTTATTTTCAAAGATAATAAACCCCGCAAACTCGAGATCATCCTCCAACGATTCACGCACAAAGTCACTGATTTCGGTCAGCGGGCGCGTGGCACATGCAATCACACGGTAGCCGCGATGGGTGTACTCTTGAAGCAGGTCGTTGAAGTTGGCAGGAAGCGATTTGGGTTTGCAAATGTCCTTCATGACCTCCGGAGCGCCTTTGGTCACAATCGTCAGCCCAGTAGATCCGCCAGAAATAACAACACTAGCCCGTCTCAGCGCAGAAACAAAGTCAAATTGCTTGACGATCGTCAATGTTTCGCCATCAACCGACCGAGCAACCCGCGATCCATGCCGCTCGTCTTCCTCAAACTTCCAGCCACTAAACTCAAACATCTTTACGTCCAAGGGGTCTCCAAGCAACTCATCATCGACCTGGCGAAGCTCGTGGCAAGTAGCCATGCTCTCCAAGACAGGATCTCCACTTGGGATCTCCTTGGCACTTCTCAGCAAGGGTCCAAACTTGCGGGTCTTCTTGTTGAAAAGATGAATGCCCAGCACATCCAGGCCATCCTCCGTCAAAGTACCGGTCTTGTCAAAGCAAGCAATATCCAAACGACCACCAACATTCAAGCGCGAAGGAGTAATGCAGAATGTATCCTTTTTGCGCAGTCGGGCCAACGAAATGTTCGTGCCAATGGTCAATGTGGCGGGCAATGCAGGAGGAACCACAATGGTGATCAAATCTAGAGCCCGCACCACAATCAGATACGTCTCCATGTTCATCTTTACAAACTGAACGGCACTGATCACAAATCCCATCATGGCAACCATGGTCATCACGCCAATGTACCGGAACGAGTCGCGGTAGAACTTGAATCCAGAAGGTCGCGGGAACATCATTGAACGGACCAGCGAGCCTTTGGTCGTCGTGAAACCAGTACGCACAACCATAGCAAGGGCAGACACAAACACATCGTCCTCGGTCTCAGACACCACTGCGGGCTTGCGCACCCGAATCACCTTGGTGCCCGCGTACAAGAAGCTCTTGGGGATAGAGTTTGCCCCGCAGTGGACCATTCGCGTCAGCACATCATCGTCAGCGGCAACCTTGGACACGGGCACACTCTCGCCAGTAAGGATACTTTCATTGACAATACAGTCACCAGAGAGCATCACAGCATCACAGGGCATGGTCGAAAGGTTGGGGTCGCTGAGCTCAAACACGTCTCCGGGAACAAGATCGGCAGAAGAAAGCTCTAGCCAGAATCCCGATCTCAGGACGCGCAACTCAGTTTCGTGGCGAGCAATGCCTGCGAGACGACGGTACGAGCTGCGCGTTTCCAAGAACGCTTCCACCACCGAAAAGATGGAAATCACGAAAATCGCAAACGCATAGTAGAAGTAATCGTCAAATAGCCACAGAATGATGCTAAACACCTGGAAAATGTAAAAGGGATGCAGCACCTCGTCAACCAGGAGCTTCGCCGTGGACGGCTCCTTGATATCCAGAACGTTCTTGCCAAACACTTCCTCGCGCATTTGCGTCTGGTCCGAGTCAAGACCTTCAGCGGCTGCTTCCTCGGAGCACCACCGAGGCGACATCCAGTCATTGTTGGTCATGAACAAGTCGGTCACCGGATTGTAGTGGAAACTCAAATAGCGGTAGTTCACCGAACGAAGGAAAGGCACGTTCGGATCGTTGTCGACATACTCTTCAACATTAACGTCGTCATCGATAATGGCAGAGTCATTGTGGGGTCCTGTGCTGGTTCCATTGGGATGAGAAACAACAGCAGCAACTCTTTCGGTAACGTCTTCCTTGATGTTATCTAGCTTGAAAATCGTCGATAAGGGGTTGTTGTATCTTTGGGACGCAACATCCAGCAGCTCAATCTCATTCCACTGGTTTTCCACAACAATCAAGTCGCAGTTTCCAAGACTGCAGGGAGTTGCTAACCAAGCAATGCGCTTGCGCGGGAACCATCGAAGCAACAAATAGCCAATTCCGGCAGTGAGCACGCAAAACAAGTAATAACAATAACGCCTCCAGGTAACCTTACGATATCCGGCGAACAAAATACGCATATCCTCCTCGGAAATGTAGTATTTTTGAACCTGGCGGGTCGACGTATACTCAAAGTCGTCATCTTCGCCAGTTGCTAGTAGAGGCTCCTCATCGGAACTATAGTCATCGCCAAAGTACTGGTGCACTTCGCGTGCTCCGTGAGCAGGAGGTTTAGAAGGCGAGCCAAACGGCTGGATTCCACTCTCGTTATCGCCCGTAGGTGCATCCATTGGATCGACATCACCAGCAACTGTGGACGATCCCTCTGCATTGTTAACTTCATCGTGGGAGAAAAAGTGGAAGCTGGAAACACTATCGCTTCTAGATAGTCGCGGATGATGCTGGTGCGGATAATCTTCATCCTGTGAGTATATTGATCCCGGACGAGAGCGGCTCAGCGACGAGCTTCGTCGCAACTCGGATTCTTCTCGAGGAAAATTGTGGTGATGAAAGGAACTATACGAAGACGGGACCAATTCATGGGTGGGTCCCGAAAAGATCTCGTCGTTTGCAGACTCGATATAATGAGCGTCCGACTCTGTGCGTCGCCGACCCATGCTATGCTCGTCTTAGTCAAGGATAAGTTTTAGTGATAAGCCGAGTCATTTTGAATAGGCGACATTACGTCACTGCCGCTCGCAGCGTATACCTATGCGGTACATGCCATAGTCGAACAAATAACCTTTCAAACAAATAATCCCTTCCACAAATAATCATTTTATCTGTACTTGCCATCTTTCTGGGAACCTAACCCCTCACAATGCCTGGTCATTTGATGCTTAATGCGCCACCAAATCTCACTTGGATTCTTACGCATGCATGCCTCCTCGTGTGAGAGCACCTTGGGAAGGCTCGCCCGCAAGTGCGCAGCTCCAAAACGATATCCCTCGCAAAAAATATGACACTACATATAAAAGCCGCCGTGTTTATCTGTCACTAGATTTGGATGCATTTTATTGTGCGGTAGAAGAGCAGCTCGACCCAACTCTCAAGAACGAGCCCTTTGTTGTGTTTCAGAAAAACATTGTGGCGACTATGAGCTATGAAGCTCGATCCTTAGGCTTCAATAAGCTCACACCCCTATCCAATGTTATAGCTCGATTCCCAAACATAAGGAAGGTAAACGGCGAAAATTTAGCCCCATACCGAGCGGCAGGGTCGATGCTGGTGGGGTGGTTACGATCCTTCTTCCCGGGCTCCATTGACCGTCTTGGCCTTGAAGAAATGCGTATCGACATTACTGACGCTGTCCATCTCGCAATTGAGCGTCTTGATCTCGGCCAACACGCAAACAACACAAGCGATGCAGACTCTTTGCCTGATGAAGCCGCTTGTGGCATTGATTTGCCGTTCTATGACGTTACGGTCCATGCACAGGATTATTTCTTTTCTTTCGACGGCATAACGTGGCCTCCTAACAAGTCATCGTTTGCAGACGTGGATACTCACATTGACTTCTATGTAGCTGGTCATTTTGCTCAGTACATCAAGGAACGTATGGCTCTCGACACGGGCTATAAATGCTCGATCGGTGTGGGATCTTCCATCTCTCTGGCTAAAATGGCTTGCTCCTTGAACAAGCCTAATGGTGTATCGGTGTTGCTTCCCGAGCATGAGTATGAGTTTCTTCAAGATAAGCCCCTGAGGGCGATCCCAGGTCTTGGGTCTCAAACAATCACACGGCTTGTCTCGAAATTTAATTTAACTGAGTCTCCTACGGTCAAAGACTTGCATTCTAAAGTTGGTCGCTCGGAATTTTTGTCTGTATCAACTATAGACCTTTGGAATCTCTCTTTGGGAAAAGAAACATCAATCATAAACGATTGGGTGCTTCCCAAAACGGTTTCTGTTGAAGATACCTTCAAAATACCAATTGGGCCTGCAGAGCAACGAAACGCTATTGAACGACTAGTTCATTCTCTTATGCTCCAGGCTGAAAGCGACCTAGTACGAGATGGAGTTTGGCTGGCGCGACCTCTACAGTTTAGAGTTACAGTAGCCACGACGTCCCGCCGGTCAAGATCACAGAAGCTTAAAATGTCTCCTGGTATTCCCCAATACATCGACACACTTGTCCGAATTGGTCGTAGGTTACTGGCGGAACTTGGAAACTTGCCTGTGAGGTTAATTAATGTCGCGTTTGTTCTTAGCTCAGGCTAGCCCAAAATGGTCTCGTCTAGCCAATTCGAAACATCTTAGGGTCTATTCGCTCGACTCTCCGCCCCTTGGATTTTGTCAAGTTTCGTTATCAGTATCATACCATTTTCTCTTTTCACATAGAACTCAAGGATCTTGCTTCCAGCAGGATCCTGAATACTATACGAATGTTGCTCAATTGCACTGTGTTTTGTTTTTTTTTCTCTGTTCACTGCATATTTTTTGAATTACACTGTTCATTGTTGTTCGAATTGGAGTAGGGCCCCCTGCTCTACCATTACACTGACATTTGTTGTGATCCATCGCCTAGGGGATCACTATGCAGGCGTCCGCAACTTGAGCCGGGGCTCCCAAATGTTTGTTTCCGCCTTGGTCATATGCATGCTTTTGAGACCCGACCGAAGCATGCTACTTTCAATATGCATGCAAAGCTCGAGTCCTATGGCATGGAAGCAACCCGGAATTGAGCGGGCAATGATGGATCTGACACAGCGCAATGTCTGATTCCCGCCGCAAGTTCATCCAAAGCTTTTCTAGCTTGGGGCCTCTGAACGTGGGTGGAGCCACGAGGGGCCTTTGCTGCATGTCTAGGGCCTTTGCTTTGCCTCTGAGCGTCGCCCTCTCATTATTTGCTCGCTGCTAGCGCGGCGAAAAAGGTTTGCTCTCCCTAGCCAGAAACTCTGTAAAACGTTTTTGTCGGAGCTTTGGCTGCTTTTGAACCTCAATGGCAGGGTTAGGGTTAGGGTTTTTCATTTCTTGAGCCCTTTTAGTATAGGTGGTGAAATCGCACTTTTTAGGGATTTTGAGATTTGATCCAAGGCTGCCCCAACCCTATATTGCGATGTCTGTGCTGGCCTGGCCGGTAGTAAGGTTACCCGGCTTTTGCAACATCTGTTCTGCGGTGAAGTGCAGTTACCCGGCTTTTGCTAAATCGAAATTCTAAATCGAAATTCATGTTACCCGGCTTTAACATTGGCTGAAAATGAAGAAACACTATCCCACAAGTGAGACCCCTCTCAAACACTATCCCACAAGTGAGACCCCTCACTTCAGAATTAGTGTCGCTGGATCTGTGTCCTACACTGGGTTTCCACTATTGTGCATTGCCCTGGTTTTTCGCCATGAAACTCTCAGACTTGCTGGAGATAGGACTCGGTTTTAACCTTGCGCGCCGTTGATATCTCTCAGACTTGGCTTGGCCTGTCGCCTGTAAACTCTTAGATTCACTGGAGATAGGACTCGGTTAAGACCTTTCGCCCTTGTCTCAGACTCGGCCAACGCCTAACGCCTGGATTTTAGGACTCGGCTTCTGCCTTTCGCCCTCCTCAGACTTGGTTTATCACCTCACGCCTGGCACGATTACTTGTGTATCGTAGAAACTCGACATGCTGTCTATTCGCCTCACTAACGGTATGCTTGGCAGCGCAAAGCGACATGCCAAGCAGCATACCTTGGACTCGGCTTCTGCCTAGCGCCCATCGGACTCGACATATGTCTATCGCCCGCTCAGACTCGGCTGTTGCCTAACGCCTGGAAGACTCAGCTCTCGCGTAAACGTCCTTCATCAAGTTCTTAGCTTGGAATTACCTCAGACTCGGCTATTGCCTAACGCCTGGAGGACTCGGCTGTCGCGTCAACGTCCTTCATCAAGTTCTTAGCTTGGAATTATCAGACTCGGCAGTTGCCTATCGCCTGGCTGCTCCGCAGCACTATCCCCGAAGTGAGACCCCTCACTGCAGAATTAGTGTCGCTGGA